>BQNB010019839.1:6164-66285 GCA_026074375.1 Tanacetum coccineum | reverse complement strand
ACACCCCTTTCAGTTTATATGGTTTTTTTTACTGATTTTGGGTGTCTTAAGCAAAAAGTTTTGAACAAAGGTGATGACAGAGCTGAGTTAAGCTATAATAAGCAGAAATAACACATCAATAAGCACTAAATGAGCAAATAATCAAACTGGCAGTTTAAAGCATGTAAAGGACAGAATTAATTAAAAACTCAAAGAAATGACAAATAAGCATTAAACAAGCATAAATAGCAACAAATAACAACAATAAGCAATAAAAAGCAAGAATGAGCATAAAATAAGCAAATGAATAGTAAAATGCAAAAATTGGAAAAAGGAAAACTCACAAAGGGTTCAAGCTTTTTGGCAAGTGTATAAGCTTTCAAACAGCTTATAAACAATCCTAAATGCTTCCCATGAAGCTGTAAACCAAGGCTATCCAGTATAAACCTTGCTCCAATGCTTTCTTCTTGATATTTTTGTGATTTTTGGATTTTTAGACAGAAAATAAACTAGGCTTTTATATAAGATTTTAATGGCTTAAAAACTTATAAAAGAGCTTATAAAACAGTATGTAAATGACAAGTAACTTAAATGACAATAATTTAAAGAAAACACTTAAATTTGCATTAAAATAAAAGATTACAAGCTAAAATTTAAATGACAATTAAATTAAATGACTATGTATTAAAAAGACAGAATTAAAATGGTACAAATTTAGGTTAATACAAACTAATGGACTTAACACTAAAATTCGACCAAGGGCTAATAAGCTACATATGCTTATATTTATACTAAAATCTTAAGGTCTTCAAGTCTTCTTGTGTGTGTTTCTTCACTGAGTAAAGAGACCTCTTGTGTTTGTTGTGTGAGTAGCAGCCAAATTCAATCTAAGCCTTCCATTCTTCTTTGTGCCCAAGTCTTTGAATCTGGTCCTTTGATTATTCTTGTCCAATGAAATTGTTTAGGATTGCCAAGGTGTTCAAGAGGCCATGTGGGGTGGGGTTGAGAGGGATGGTGAAGTTTTTGGACTGGGGTGAACAGTAAACGAGGTGAAAAAGACACTTGAACAGTGCCTATGGAGTTTGGCGGGAAACATGTTAACTAAATTTGGGTGCAGGGTATGAGTTTGGTGGGATGGCAAAAATGGTCCTTCACTTTGTATTGTTATATTATACAGCAAGTCCTTAGTGGTGGTATGGCTTTGAGGATTTGGTAGTTTAAGCCCCTCAACATGCATTTTGGTATTACATGTAAAGTCCTTGTGGTGTTAACAGTGTTAGGAGTTAAGGGTTTTAGGGCTAACGTTTGTTAAATAAGGATTGGGCTTTTTGGTACTGTTTGGGCCGGTTGTAATAGAAAAGGAAAAATGGGCCTTTTTGTTGGTTTTGGTCTTCATGTGTATGCTTAATGGGCTGCCTCGGCCCATTAGATGGGTTCGGGTGGGCCCATTAAGTTTTCTTCGTTTACGGCTTCGGCTTTGACTGTTGACTTTGTCGGGGTTGACTTTGACTTTGATTTTGTTGACTTTTTGACTTTTGGCTTTTCTATTCCGTGCTCGGTTTTGTCCGTTTTTGCTTGATTTTTCGTCTTTTTGTCGAATATCCGTTTCCTGCACAATATAAATGAAAACATACAAATACAATGTATTTTTGGTACGTTTTTGGTCATTTAAGTCCGGTTTAAATAGAAAATGGTATGTGTAATTAAGCACCTACCAGAAGTGTAGTAGAAATCTCACCTATTGGTGTAGAACACTCGGAATGCCCATCTTTTATTTTGACAAAAGGGGGTGATGGAGTGTAAACAAGTAACTTTTACATTTTACTATGAATTACAGTTTTCATATTTTGTCATCATCAAAAAGGGGGAGATTGTTGGTGCAAATATTACGATATTTAATCTATACAATCTCTTTGTGTTTTGGTAATGACAAACATGTAACTTGTATTACATAACATAAAGTGCGCAAGTTACTCGTAACCACAAATCCTCAAAGCATACATTCATCAATTTCTCTCGATGTCTCGAGTATCCGTATGCTTCAATATAGGTTTGAATATGTTTGTTATGTTGCATTAGGTTTGAATATGTTTGTTACGTTGCATTATGATCAAACCATTTAATAACCATAGAGAATGTCTAAATAATATTTTGGTGTCACCACGTAAAAGTTAACTTAAACATTTTTATTTAGACATAAGTTTTTACTTAACGTAAATCATTTAAGTTAAAAATAAAGGCACCATAAAACTTAATTTACGATCAAAAAAATAATGTTCATACACGTTATATTTTTACACATTACATTTTAATATGTACCAAACTTTTTTGCAAAAGTTTAATTACAAATTATATTTGTATAAGTAAAAATGTTTTAATAAAATGTATATTTGAATTTGAAAATTAAATTAGTCTTCTAGAAAAAAAATCTTGTAGATTAGGGAAGATTTAGTTAAGATTTGCAAGTAACCATAAAAGACAAAAAAATGAGTTGTCAGACTTAGATAGGGGTGTCCATGGTACTAGTACCGGACCGAATCAGAACCGGAATCGCAAGAACCAAGAACTGAAAATAAGGAAAATGTGGAACCGAGAACCGTCTCAAGTTCTTCGGTTCGGTTCCGGTACGAGAATATTCGGTAATACCCGACGAGAACCATTGTGTTTAAAAAATTCATTTTTTTATAAACTTAGCGAGCTTCTAATAACATTGAAACATATATGTTGTAATAACTATTTTTTTAATTGAGTCAAAAAAAACTTACTTTCATGTTGATGCACTAATAACATTAAAACATATATGTTGTAATAACTATTTTGTTAATTGAGTCAAATAAAACTTACTTTCATGCTGATGAATGATCTTGATGATGATAATTGATGTGGATTAAAGGTTAGGGTATTAACTAGTTATGGATTTTAGGTTTTAGAATTTTTTACAGCTTAGTAATGACCTAATGAGTAGGGTTTTATTTTCTATTTTCTTAAAAGACTACATGTTTTACAAAATGTCCCAAACAAACCTTATAAAAATTAGTATTTTCAAAAGAATGGTTCTTTTCAGGAAAGTACCAGAACTGGCCGATTCCATCCCGAATCGTCCCGAGAACCAAAAAATTAGAAATTTAGGAACCAAGAACCAGACCATGGTTCTAATATACGGTTCGGTTCTAGTACGATTTCGGTAGGTTCATCGGTTCGTTTGGTTCCTCGGTTTTTTTAGACACCCCTAGACTCAGACGGTTCCTTAAATATACTGACGGTTTGCTTAGCTACAGATGGTTTCCTTATCAATAAGGAAATTGTCGCGGAGCGTCCATCAGATTTTTGCCTATAAATAGTGGCTCATTTTCACACTTCAAAAAGTAAAATTTTCACTCATTTATATTAGATTTTCTCTCATGTTTAACACACATTTTCACAACCTTTAAACCACAATTAACCCTTGATCATAATTGATGACATCAAATAACGTCACTTTTATAGCATCATTTATCCCATGTAAATAACCTATTTTGTATAATTATTGCAAAGAATTGTTACTTAATCGTTTGTATTTAAGAATTGCAGTAATTACGGAGTACTTGGTGAAGATTAACTAAAAGGCACGCATTCTGAAGCTTAAACGAAGATATTTAAAGATTATTGTTCTGATAACCAATACTCCGTATCCATCAAGGAAGATACGGCGTATCTGTGCCTGCATTCACCAAAGACCACGAAGGAAAAAAGATCCAATACGCCGTATCCAGAAAAGGCAATACGCCGTATTCAAGCTATATGGAAATAAAATATTTTGGAAGATATCAAACGTGCTCCAATAAACCCCCGATACGCCATATCCAAGACCTTGGATACGCCGTATCGACCATATTCCAGACCCTATAAATAGAAAACTCAAAAATAAGTTTTAAGTGTGCTAAATCATATTCTCGATACCTAAACCATAAAAGTCGATTTTTAGAGGAGAAAAAAAGCAGAAGAGGTCAAGCAATGCAATTAATTCCATAGGAGACAACGTGTAATTTCTTGTACTTTCGTAATTGTTCAGTTTTTTGTATAATTCGTTAACTCGGTTAGTTTACCTTGGCTAGATTATTACTTTTGTATTAATTATGACGTTTGAAGGATAATACCTTCGGGGATTAGCCATTATTATGAAGATCTTAATGTTTGGTTTGTTTATCTCGATTTTTTAATTTATCGTTGATTGCTTGTTTATGTTTATCAATATATACTTGTTTACATGCTTTTGTATGTCACCTATCATTCAACTGGATCTAGTGATACGGACCATGTAATCTAGATGTTGGGATAGCTCTCTATATAGTGATTTATACATCTAGACCAATAGGATCACAATTAACGACCTATCTTTGCCCTTAGATTGTGAGCTTAGTTAGACCATAAGGTGACCTTGGTATCAACATGTACGTTCTCGATTAATTGGTAAAGACTTGGTTAGTGGACTACAAGTGTATGAATTGCCATTAAGCAGTAAGTGAGTAAAGTCTCTATGAGCTAAGGTTTAACAAGATCACCATTGCTTTAATCCCTAAGATATATTATAATCAGCAAATAAGGATGCTTTATGCGGATGCGTTTAATTATGACAGAATTCTACGTGTTTAGGTTTAAGGAAGAAGTACCACCTTAATCTTAAGATATGCCGCCTCAAGATAAGTAACCATTGAACCAAATAAACAAACCAACATTATGATTGGATTATAATGGTTAATACAATTTTCTTATATTTAGCTAGACCACTCTTTTATCTTCTGTTAATTTGCTTGCGTGTGTTTTAGTGTCTTGAATTGGTTTTAGTCACCATAAAACCCGTGCCAGTCTCTTAGGCTGAAAACCACCCTTATCCATTATATTTAGGATTAACATAGGTTTAGCATAGGTTTAACATAGATTAGACTAACTTAGATTAGAAAAACCAAAGTATTAATAAATTGAAAGTGTTTCTCGCTCTTAGTGATCGACATGTTACTTACCACGAAACTACCCCCGATCGGGTACAATGCCCGTTAAAGTGTTGTTTTTTGTTAAGTCGGCAAAATATAAATTTAAAACTTAAAATCATAAAATTTACACCACACAAAGACACAATCAAGTTTTTGGCATCGTTGCCGGGGAAATACGAGATTGTGAAGCTACTTGATTCAGGGCTGATTTATCCAATCTCGGATAGTTCGTGGGTCAGCCCTATCCACGTGGTTCTAAATAAAGGAGGAATGACTGTAGTTTTGAATGAAAATAATGAGTTAATTCCGTCTCGCACAGTTACAGGATGGCGAGTATGCATTGACTATCGTAAACTCAATGATGAAACTCAAAAGGATCATTTCCCTCTTCCCTTTATTGATCAAATGTTAGAGCGTTTATGCGGGAATGAATATTATTGTTTTCTTAATGGTTTTTCAGGATTCTTCTAAATCCCGATCGCACCCAAAGATCAAGAAAAGACAACATTTACTTGTCCTTATGGAACTTTTGCTTACCGACGAATGCCGTTTAGATTATGCAACGCACCAGCTACTTTTCAAAGATGCATGACGGCAATTTTCCATGACATGGTGGAAGACTTTATGAAAGTATTCATGGACGACTTTTTGGTATTCGGTAACTCTTTTGATTGTTGTCTAGCTAATTTAGATAGGATGCTTGCTAGATGTGAAGAAACCAACCTTGTGCTGAATTGGGAAAAATGTCATTTTATGGTAAACGAAGAGATTGTTTTAGGACACAAAATTTGTGGGGCTGAAATTGAGGTTGATAGAGCTAAAATCGATGTGATAGCTAAATTGCCAATCCCAAAAAACGTGAAAGGGGTGAGAAGCTTTCTAGGGCATGCTGGATTTTAATGAAAGACGCGAAGTTTGATTTTTCTGATGATTGAAAAAGGCATTTAATATCTTGAAAGAAAAACTAACCATTGCGCCTATCATAATATCTCCCGATTGGAACGTGCCCTTTGAATTAATGTGTGACGCTAGTGACTTCGCTGTTGGAGCTGTGTTAGGAAAACGAATAGACGGAAAATTTAAACCGATCTATTATGCTAGCAAAACTCTGAATAATGCCCAAGAGCACTACACCACCACTGAAAAAGAACTTCTTGTAGTTGTTCTCTCTTTTGATAAGTTTCGCCCATAACTTATCTTATCAAAAACCGTAGTCTATACTGATCATTCAGCTTTTAAGTATTTGTTTAGCAAACAGGATGCCAAATGTAACGACCCACTCCAGAAAGGAGGCCGAAACGTCATAATCATGGTGTCATATCAAAGCATAAAAAGGCATAAAGTCATAAATGATAACATAGGACAAGGTGGAAAGCCGGAATCAAACATCGGCTCCCAATTATGAGATCAACATGAATAACGTAAAAGAAGTCTAAAGGACGAAACATGTGTCCAAGATAGTATAGCACATCAAAATGTCTGCGATAATAAGAAAGGAAGCTAAATAGGTCACTTCCTAAGCACACACTCTCTCATGCCCAATCTCCCTCTAGATACCTGCCGTATAAGAAAGAGAAAGAAAATACGGCTGAGCATAACGCTCAGTGAACGGATATAATAACAATGTAAGTAATAAGTATGAATCCTGGATAATAAGTATAAAGCAGCGGAAAGATCATGAGTGTCATGAGGAAACCTGGAGAATACGTCATGAAGGAATAGGAAATAAACATGTAAAACATGGTAACGTGAAGTCAAAGATGTCATGAGATATCATGGATAGTATAAACATAAATAATAAGGAATGCCCACGAGCTCATATAATCATACATGTCATAATAATAATGTCGTGAATACATGCATATAATAGAGGGGCTGCCTCAACATGTAATAGAGGGGTGACCTCTTATAATAATATGGGTGGAGGGATCAGCTCCAATGTGATGGGATGTAGAGCACACACCAACCAATCACCATGAACGTGTAAACATGTAAACTAGGATGCACCCATACGCCCCTGAATAATAATGGCCAAACATGAAATATAATCTGGTAACATGAAAAGGGACGCCGCGTGAAATCACTCTCAACGCGAAAGAGTCGTGACACAGGTGCCTCATGTGTCACGGTCATGGTACCTCCATGACTAGGTGGTAAGTCATGTAAATCATGGTCATGCGTATATATAGCTCGGGCAATAGAATAAGTCTTGAAATCAAACATGTAAAGGATCATGGCAAAAGACATAAAAATGGGGAAGCATAGCAGTTCTGGGGATGAATCATGAAAAGAAAGAATGTCCTTACTGAAAGGACGGAATATCCGTACCTTATGTCCAGCAGTAACGGAAAGAGATGGATAAGAAGATGGAAGCTACTCCTGCTTAATGCGATCTACATGTTAAAGGACATATATAAGTTACTTGTTCATGATTAAGGTTACTTTCCATTTTTTTGTAACTTTCTATTTTTAGTAACTTTCTATTTTTAGTAACTTTCTATAATTAGCATGATTCCTTGATTAGTACGTTCCATGATTAACATATTCCATGATTAGTATGTTTCATGATTAGTATTCTTGTTATATTGGGTACTTTCCAAAAATAGCAGCTTCTAATTATAGTAAGTTTCCAAAAATAGACTTTCCTTAATTAACTTTCCATAAATGATAACTTTCCTGATTTAATAAGTTTCCATAATTAAACTTCCCAAAAATAGACTTTCTAAAAATAGACTTTCTATAAATAGCAGGTTTCTATAAATAGCAGGTTTCTATAAATAGCAGGTTTCCATAAATAGCAGGTTTCTATAAATAGCAGGTTTCTATAAATAGCAGGTTTCTATAATTAGCAGGTTTCTATAATTAGCAGGTTTCTATTTCTGTATTTACAATCCAAATCCTTGATCTTACATAATTTACGTAATTAGTCCTTTTAGTTATTAACTTAATTAAACATGATCTTTAATTATCCATTTTTGCAAAACAAGCCCTTATAATATCAAATATGGTATTTTCATACTTAATACTGATCATACCTTGTACTTTTCATAATTTACACTTTTAGTCCCTCAGTTTTAATTACAATTCGAATTATATATATATTATATATAATTAATCATGTTTAACCCATAATAATTATCAAATGACATTTTCTACCCCCCAACATATTTTTCTCAGAATCTATACATTATATTAACATGCCATAATCAGTCCTTATAGTTTCAGAAATTACAAAACACCCCCTTATACTTTTAAAACACAATCGGGTAACCAATAAATGCACAAAACCCTAATTAAAATTTCCCCCAATAATTACATAATTTTTATACATTCATTAGCGGGGGGGGCCAATTGGTTTGGACAGGGAAAAATATAACAAACCTAACCCTAATTCTTTTTTCAATTATTTCTTCTTTTTCTCTTTATGTCACAATTCGGCAAAACCATGTAATCAAATATTATTTCTGAGTTCCTCTAAAAATTTTTTTATTTTTATAGAATTATGTAGCTCTTTTATCTGACTTATACATGATATATACAAGCTGAGAAAAAATATAAATCGTTGGTAACAATTATTTAATGCGATTTCTTTTCTTGCTAAAAATTAGGGTTTAGACATGATTTAACCTTAATAGACCCCTAGATCATGAATTATAAATTTTCCATGAAAATACTGAATTAATGATGAAAATTGCGTTAATAAAAATACCTTTTGACAATTGTTGATGATTATGAATTTTTGAAGGATTTCAGAGTCGATTTGAGTAAATAAATCAAACCACACCTTAACCCAATGAACCAGAAATTTTCCTAGCTTTCCTTGATCTCCAAGAACCCTAGAAAAATCGTTCCTTGCTGGAGAAAATTTTGGATGCCTCCTCTTTTGATTTTTCTTTGTGCCGATTTTTGTGTTTTTAGGGGTTTACCAAATGAAAATGATAAGATAAATATTAGCGAGACCTATATTCTAATAAGTGGCCGAAATTTTTGATGTTTAAAAAAAATAGAAATCAGATTTTATGGATTATCAAATTTATTTTGCTATTATCTTTACTTATTTACTTTATTTATTAATTATAATACATATATAATTAATGTAATAAATTGTCGAATTAGGGTTTTATAACGAAAATGCGTGGGTTTTAAGCTCAAATTCTTTCAAGACTTAATAAAGTGATTATAATATCATTAGTTAAGCTTATTAGAATAGCTTATAACTTCAGTTTACCATTTTAGCTTATAGATTTAAGAAAAACACGAAATTAGGGTTTCGTGGGTTCGTTTTGGATCAAAAGTCAAGAACGAATGATTTTTAAGTTAAAAGCTTGTAACAAGAGTATATTTAGGATCATATGAACATTATAAGAGTTATAGAACAGATTATGAGCTTAAAGAACCTGGGTTTGAGCTTGAAGATTCAAAAATGGGTCGAAATGGGTCGAATTCCACTCGTACGCCTAGAATTAGAGCTTCGGGGCTTCAAGGCTTGGATTCTTCACTTGATTTCTGCACTTGGGACTTCTTAGGACCTCCTTGATTAGAACTTTGCTGCCATTGATGATTAGAGAGAAAGAATGGAAGGTGTGAGTAAGAATGAAGGCATAGCACCCCTATTTATACTCGTATGAGCCTTGGTGGCCAAGGAGGCTTTGTGCCCAAGTCTTGGACAGGTAGGGGTGATGTGGAGAAGCTATGGAGTGACATGGAAGGCTATGGTATGAATTAGCAAGACTAGAAGCTTAATTTGGAGAGGTGGAGACTCCTTGTGGTGCCACGGCTGTTGTGGAGCAAAAGAGGGAGATGTGGCCTTCTTGGTGGCCAAGTTATTGTTTAGAGGTGCTTGTAAGCTGCTCCTAGCTGAAGTAGCTTAGTCATTGTGGAGTGTGTATGCTTGGTTACATTGAAAATGGGTAGAAATTACAAAAAATGAGTTGCGGGTCAGTTTTGGATTCGGTTAGAGTTTTTGGCTTGGATTTCGAGTGCATTGAATTAGAAATGATAGATTAATGTTTGTAAGGTTTATATTATGAGTTTACAACACATTTTGATTAATGGTTTGCATTTAAAATGGGTGAAAAGGGTTAAACGGTTCGTGAGTTCAAATTAGGGTTCGTCTAGGGTTTTCATGATTCAATTCGTGTATATTGTTGTAAAAATGGTGAAATAATGATGGAATGTGATTTGTAATGTTATAACTTATGTTATTACAACTTATTTGAATAGTGGTTGAGGTTTAAAACGGATAAAAACCAAGAAACGGGTCACGGTTTACTATTTAACTCGGGTTAGGGTTTCTAACTTGGATTTTATAACACCTCGTGTTTTAGGTCATTGTACGACATTATGTAATCCACAATTTATTTTTAGGGTTTTACGCGTTTACTTTTAAATTGCTTTAAGTCATAGGTTGGCACAATATCCCCTCCTTAGAGGAAATCTCGTCCCGAGATATAACTAACCACTTACATCACATGAACACAAACAACATAGGAATACATTAGACTTCATATAATTCCACCCGATTCGTTCCCAAGTAAAACACAGAGCCACCCTTGAATTCCAATGAAACCCCCCCCTTTATACTAACCAATCTTACTACGACGCTTCAATCCTAACTTTCACGATCCTGTAACTCAACAACGGGATCCTTAACAAAACGAAAGTTTTGTCACCTATTTTCATTAATGGCACATGTAACACTAGCATCTGCCAAACATTTTCTTCAAGTTTGACCACGTGAAAACGTCTCATGTACCCCACTTAAAACTCCTTCCGGCCAATCTCAATCGATAAGCCACTAAGACCGATCCTTTCAAGAATCTCAATGTTCCTACTATCTTGGTGGCTTAACATCCCCATTTTTCCAAAATGTAATTACACCTATTCAAGGTAGATACTTTCAAACATCACTCGACTCCTACTGTCGAAATTCCAATGGTTTTCTGCGTCTATTATTAGCATAACACATTTTGACAGCTCCTCTTGCTGCCTTGAGCTTTTCCTTTATCAACACAACTTTATCAGTCGTTTCTTGAATCAACTCAGGTCCCAATTCAAACAACTTCTACTCTCCAATCCAGCTCATAAAATAGGCGACCTACTCTTCCTGTACCGTCAAGCTTCAACGGAGCACATTTTATACTCGAATGATAGCTATTATTGTAAGAAAACTCAGCCAATGGTAGATGAACATCGCAAACACCACCAAAAAATAATAATTACACAACACTCCCTCAACATATCTTCTAAAGTCTGATCGAACGCTCAACTTGTCCATTCCTTTGGGGGATGAAAAGCAGTACTCATATCAACCTCGATCCTAATGCTTTTTTGTGCACATTCAGCCAACAACGCGACTTAAAACGTCCCATGCTCTATCCGAAATAATCGAAGCCCGGAAACTCCATGTCTCGCGACTATTTCATCGACATAGATCTTTGCCAATCTCTCAGTACTATAGTCTTCTCTTATAGCTAGGAAATGAGCTGACTTAGTCAGTCTATCGACTATAACCCAAAAAGGTCATTTTTCCCATCACCTTTTGACCTATGTAACATTTATGATAGAATCTATAGTGATGTAACAATCCCACAACCATTCAGGTATCTCAGTTGTTGCAGCAAACCCGAAGGCCTTTGATGCTCAGCATTTACCTTTGAACATGTCAAACACTTACTAACATAAAAGAAATAACCTCTTCATTTCACCGGCCACCAATACCTATCTGAAGGTCATAGTACATCTTATCAGCTCCCGGATGCACAGAATACTTAGTCTTGTGACTTCGTCCAAATGTTATTCTTTCTCACGTCCCCCATAATCAATGGAACCCTAACGCTCCATAAAATACAAACTCTCACCCTCTTTTCATTTCCATCGCTAGGAAACCAAACGATGCAGATTCCCATAATATATTCCTCATAAGCCTAAGCGCTCGCTCGCTTTGGGAACAACCTTAATCTTTCTCGTCATGCCAATTTGAACAGTCAATGCCGAGGGGCCTACACTGCCTAGGTTTCAACCCTCCTTCCTACTAATGCATTCAGCCACAAAATTCGCCTTACCAGGATGGTAAACGAATCTCTCGCACTCGAAATCACTAAACAACATCAATCAACTTCTTTGCCGCATGTTCAACTCCTTCTGATCAAAAATGTGTTGAAGACTTTTTGAATAGATAACACTCTTAGTACCATATATATAATGTCTCCAAGTCTTAAGAGCAAACACAACAGCTCCCAGTTCCAAGTCATGCGTTGTATAATTCTTCTCATAGGTTTTCAGTTGCCTCATGCAAAGGCAATAACTTTGCCTCTTTGCAAGAGTAACACAACCGCAATCCTTGGTTTGATGCCATCACAAAAACCACGAAATCTCCACTTTCCATCAGGTTTCGTCAACAATAGGTGGCAACCATAATTTAATCTTTAAGTTTAGAAAAAGCCTTCTTCTCGCTCCACACCCACCTCCACCCCACACCTACTTCTGATACTTCCTGAGTTAACGAGGTAAGGAGGTTAGCAATTTTGGAAAAAATTGCTATAAACCTGTCAATAATGACCGCTAATCCCCAAAAATGATCGCATCTCAGAAGCGAATGTAGGTCTTCCAATTTCTTTACTGCTACTAAGTATTCTTGGAGTCTTACATGGAAATACCCTTTGGTTAACAAATTAACCAAGAAAGATGCAACCACAAGCAACAAAAAACACACAAGGCTACCAGTTAAGGCATACAACTTCTCTTTCCCTTCACATTTCCGAACACCAAAACCCAAATGAACTTCGTGGACTTTCCAACGTCTTTGATGTATAGATAAAGATTTCATCGATGAACAAAATAACACACATAACTAAGTACGTTTTACAAACACAGTTCATCAGTTCCATAAAAACTGCAAGGTATGCCATTGGATAGCCCGAAAAGGCAAACCGTACACATAATATGTCCGTATCCCGTGTTCGAAACGCCGTCTTAAAAGGTATGTCGATCTACATGCATGCGTAATTGAAGATACAAACCTGACCGACAGGTTCAGCTGTAAAAAAAATATCGTGATCCTAGCAGTTGGTCAATACAAATCATCAATCCTTGAAGAGTGATATCGATTCTTAACCGATCAACATTGTTCCAAGATCTCTATAATCTAAAAACATACCGAATACGAACCATCCTCTTTTTTATACGAATAACACTGCCTCCCCATGGATAAAGACTAGGTCGATGAAACCCTTGTCTTGCAACTCCCCCCCTATATGCAGCTGCCCAGGACAACACTTGCATCTCTTAAGGCGCTAAAACATATTGGATACTTGCAATAGGCGACGCTCCAGGGAACAAGATCCGATGCTAAACTTCCACCTGCTCGTTGCGAAGCAAAACCTTACAAGTCCTCTAGAATAACGTCCCAAACTCCGCGTACCTACAAGGAAAGCCGTTCAAAACATTGGTTCATCCTCCCTTTTCACACTTTTCAACGTTTTGGGTTGGATTACTATTACCTACTAACCGCCGCGATCTCCATGTACCCTAAGTGATCCTACCATCCTCCCCTGGAATTTCTACTACTTTATCATGACAAACGATTACAGCCATATTCTGGGACAACAGTCCATTCCTAAATCACATCGAAACTTTCCATTGACCTAAATGAATTAAGTTTAAGCAAAACATAGAACTTCTATTTCTAAGTTTTGGCATCACAGTATCATTCAATCCACTTCTACATTTCTTACCATCGATCTACTTCTATTACATAACCCAGGATTCACAATGCTAGGTATCACATTAAGTAAGGGGGCGCAAATGTTAGTAGATACAAACTAAAAACGGCTCCAGAATCAAATAATAACGGAAACAAAGTGATCATTACAGAGAGAACTTACCCGATACAACGTAGATCCTGACCGCCTCCATATGCATATCACATTTTCACGTTGTAAGCACTCCTTTAAACTTGGATTCCAGTATGCACATAAATGTTTCGACTGCCCTCTATAGCCAATTATTTCCCGTGTGACCAGGCGCTCGGATTTACTTGGGACAGTTATTACTGAAATGATCTGGGACTAGCCGACACACTATAGCCACACTCATCTCGGATTGTTATTCAATTCTACCACGACAGCAATTATACTGAGCTACTTGCCTAACCGGTGCGGCACATATCCCTAACAAAATGACCTGAACCCGGTTTCTAACAAATGAAGCAAATCTTGCAAAAACCATTACTAGGTGATGATTAAAGCACTTGTTAACACTTAGGGTATTTGATTATTCACCTGACTTTCCCGTTTCCTTTCTAGCAGATATTTTTAGCCACGAACCCAGTTCCCGTCTTTTCCTTCTTGTTGTCTTTCTAAAATCCTCCAGTCTTACTAGGCTGATTGTTGATTTTTAGTTTACGCGATTTAACGTAACTATTAAAAATAAAAGTAACCGCGTACGAGAAAGAAAAATAAATAATTAGTAAAATAGATGACGTCGTAAAAGACCTGAAAATACGGAAATGTTACAAGTACTGCCAAGTAAGTTGGGTACTTACATCCATAAGCCACGTTGATGTGGATAATCGAACATTTCAGATAGTAGAAACGAGACTCCGTCCTCGGATATTTATAAACTTATACAAACATTCTCACGCGACTACACCTTTTCTTGAGGTTTTCACTATAATGAGACTTTCCCTATAACACGGTTAGATCAGTCATAAGATCTGTAATGATATATTTTGAGGTACCCATATTGATGGATTAAATATCCTGGACAAACCTAGCCAAATTTTTTGGTAGATTGAGAAGTATAGAAACACCGAATTTTGCTGAATAAAGTTATCAGCGTCTTGTTTAGGACGAGTTTATTTAACCTTAAGTCTTTCCTTGGTCACAAAATCGGATAACACAAATTTAATCTCGGGACGAGATTTCTTTAAGGGGTAGGTACTGTAACATCCGAGAAGTTTCGGAATTTTTAAAGGAGATATAAGTTATTCCTAGGTTGATTTATCAAAAACAAGCCACTAAATCACGTTTTCATTATTCGGACTCTAAAGCAATTTGACGTAAAACGACATTCCTGACAACTTTTTAGTTTTGACCGAGACCTGAAAACAGTCAGAAGGTGACTGAAATGCCCTCGCAAGATTTAGAAACGGAAAATAATTAAATTATATTTAATTAAAACTTTTATTAAATAATTTTTTTAATAAATTATGTCATCATTTTATTCGAAAACGTTTGTTGATAACGTGAATATACGGGTTAGAAATATATTCCTAGTTTTACTTTAGAACGAGACGTAACCGGTTTACAAAATGAATAACGAATCTTTTTATGAATGTTATAAAATACTTATGAGATATTATCAAATAAATACTCGTTTTTATCGGAAAAATGATTCAGAAAACAATGGCGCAAGTTTCAAGAGTTGAATCGTCCGTTAAGCCATTCAAAAAAGTCCTGAACCGTTACGTATCAAAACTATACTATAAAGTTACAAAATAGACCATAAACTATGGGGACTTGTCACTTTCCTTTTTATATAACTATCAAACTTTACATTTCATTTTCATTATAATTATAAAACACACACACATACACATTTAACTCTCTCTCTCTCTCCCCTTTATTTCCGGCAGCCATCTCCGGCTGCCGCCGGCCACCGTCGCCACCGCCGGCTACCATGCTGCCGCCGCCGGAGAAGTTTTCCGGTGAGCGTTCCGGCCGAAACCAAAAGTGTTTCTCTTCGCCCGATCTATCCGATCATCATACTCACTCGCCTTCACTCGCCATTCCCCCTTCCTTGTTTTACCGACAACAGCCACCACAAGGAGTGGTTTGTTTCGGTGACAGCCACCGCACCACAAGGGTGCGGCTGGTTGTGTCTCAGCCATGCACATGGGTGCGTTCGGTTTTGTTGTTAACACCAACAAGGGTGCGTTCGGTGGTATAGCAGCAGGGGTGCTCGTGTTGTGGTTTAACCGAAACACCACTAAGGGGTGTTCGTTTCTGTGGCAGCTGGCACCGAGGGTGCGTTTGGTCTGGGTTGAAGCCACCACGACCCACAAGGGTGCGTGGGGTGTCGGGTCAAACCACCAGCGGGTGCGTTTGTTTGTTTGTTTTCACAGATAAGGGTGCGTTGGTTAGTGGTATAGCAAGAAAAGGGTGAAGTTTGGCTTTAATAACCATATAGGGGTGTTTGTTTATGGGTTTGGCAGCGAGTAGGGTGCGTTTGGATTTGTTATAGTCGAACAAGAGGGCGTTTAGTTGGGCCAGCCATACAATAGGGTGCGTCAGGTTTGGGTTCACAGCCGGGGGTTGTTTGGCTTAGGACAGTCCAAAGAGGAGCGTTTGGTTTTGTGGTTTACACTCCGTTAGGGTGCGCTTGGCTGCCGTTGTCACACCCCGCCAAGGCGGAAACGCGAGGCGTAACGTCATGGATATCATCATAACACAATGGTGTCGAAACAGAGAATTTCTAAATGCATAAACGAGTCAAGGGACACAATGTGTCATGACAATATCGATAATCCAAACAAACAACTTCTTGTATTAAAGAAAGTGGGTCTCTCCAATACAAGAATAATAAATCCATGCTCCTAAAAAAATTCAAAACAAATAACATAAGTTCATGCAAATAAAACAAATAGGGAAGTATGCTCCCATGCACCCTAGCAGTCTCTCTCTAGCCACTTTGCCTAACCTCAATGTGCTCACCTGAAAATGATGCTAAAATACGTCAACACATGGTTGGTGAGAGACATAGGTTTAGGACAACAATAAAACATTAAAACCGAATTACTGTGATTATCAAAACAATAAAGGACAATTATGCAAAATATGAACTTATGCTAACATGCAATCCACATACTGGGTAGGAACGTTACCCCCGATCCATTACAACAACTGGGTAGGAACGTTACCCCCGATCCACTAATAGTCATGGAAAGGATCCAATACCCAATTCCAGACTCTTGGTACCGATAACACAATATCACAAGGAGTTGATCAGCTCCAAGGATCTTGCCTACATAAGTAGACGATAACACCACATTACCACTCGGGATAAATCCCAAGTCTTGCCTACATGAGTAGACGATAACACCAATATCACATTCAACATGCAACAATAAGTCATATAACAGTAACATATTGTCCATACACCATTAACCACATAATCACAGCATTCAAAACATCTTTAGATCACAAGCATCATTTTCATCCCAAAATGTAAAGACATTTAAAAATGGGACTATGAAACTCACCTGAAGCTTAGCTTCCAAAAAGATCCAATCAAAACTTCACAAAATCTCACGAACAATCTAAACAATTTAAACACATTATTAGCTACCATCAATTAGGTATTCAACCCAATATGATGTAACTTCAACTATGATGGATACCTAGGCTATCTATCATAGTCCTATAATCATTTAAAACCTTTACCCATTCTTACATATTTCATTTATACTTAAATGCTACTCTTTAAACTTTCTGGTTTTAGGCAGAATTTTACTCTCACTTGCGTGCCCTAAACGCACTACTTAAACACTCCCATAATTCAAACCAAAATTCACCATGCTACATATATGTCCTATGAACCTCTCATAGTTCTCCCAAAGTCACTACCCTTTTATAAATACCCCTTAGAAATTCATTAATCCAAAGTGTTTAAAATTCGTCCAGAATCTGACCTTCTAAAAGTATGGCATTAATTACCCAACTTAGACCCCACTATGACCTTAGCCAAAATTCAGAGGTCACACACAATATATGAACTAACTTCCACGTGACTTAGAGCCTCTAACTCAGTGTCTAAGTATTTTTAGAAAAATCAAAATCAAAACTGAAATTCGTCACTGTTTTGCACACTAATTTTGTATTGACTATTTGACCCACTTCCCGACCCTAAAAACTTATTAGGCTGGATTTTCTAGAAAGTAGACTCTCTGAACTTATCAAAACACTCAAGACTCATCAAAAATATCGTTACCAATCTCGAGATATCAGCTGTACAAGACGACCCAAATTTCTGCCCATAAATAAAACGTGATTTAACGCGAATTATCCCTTCTCAAATCGCTATCTAATTAATCTAATGATTTAAGCAAACATCATAAATATATCCCCCCCCATAAACTTTCTGGAAATTAATTACCCCTAAATTATAACCCTATTTATTTTAAACCTAATCCATCACAATTTCAGTTACTAGGAAAATTAACAACGAGAATTAAAAGTCGAAATCGTACCTTAAAGCGAATTAAAGAAAACTTACCTCGAGAAAACCCTAATTTTTTTCCTTCCCTCTTGGCTCTCAAAACCGGTCGAACAATTGCATGGGAGGGGAAGGGAGTTGGTTTTATATTTATAGGCTACAAAACTAACTAGATAAAGCCTAAAATACTAATTTGTATCTAACACAAATTCTCTTTTTTTTAAAACCTTTAACCGGCCGAAATTTTTAATATTTATATATTTTTTTATTTTTATTTTATAATTACAATTAAACCCTCAAGTTTTATAAAAACATTAATTAATTTAACTCTTCCTTTTTGTATTAACGCAGTTTACTAACTTTCTAAAAATAATTATTCATTTCAACCTAACTTTCTAAAAATAATTATTCATTTCAACCTAACTTTCTAAAAATAGAATTTTACATTTCTTAATCTAACACTTAACGCTAAGCCTATCTTAAATAACTACCACGAAATACGTATACGTATATATATATACACATTAAAGACAAATCATTAATTTTCCAATAATCATTTTCCTTGTCACTTAAAAGTGAACGAAAGGAAATCATCATTTTTCACCATTAATCCAATCTTTTTGAATGCTCACATTCTAACGATGGATTTTCACTACCTCATATCACATTATCATACATATAGCACATAATTCACATAAACCGCACATCACCAAAGACATAAAATCCAATACTAGGGTTTGACTAACCTGCTCAAGTCATGGTTGTCACATTATCCCCTCCTTAGAGGAAATCTCGTCCCGAGATTTAACTATCAATTTCATTTTCACGATCAGCAAATAGCTCAGGATATTTAGTCTTCATAAAATCCTCACGCTCCCAAGTGAACTCAGGCCCACGCTTGGATTCCCATCGCACCTTTACCAACGCTATCCTACTCCGTTTTAAACTCTTAATTTCACGATCCAATATCTCTACAGGCTTCTCAACAAAGCGAAGAGTTTTGTCAATCTTTATATCATTCAATGGCACATGCAAACTGGCATCAGCCAAACATTTCTTCAAGTTTGACACATGAAACGTATCATGCACTCCACCCAATTCATCAGGCAATCTTAATCGATAAGCTACAGGGCCGATCCTTTCAAGAATCTCGAAAGGTCCTACGTATCTTGGTGCCAACTTACCCTTTCTCCCAAAACGAACTACACCTTTCCAAGGTGATACTTTTAACATCACCCTATCTCCTACTTCGAATTCCAATGGTTTACGTCTATTATCAGCATAGCTCTTTTGGCGATCTCTAGCTGCCTTGAGCTTCTCTTTTATCAATACAACTTTATCGGTCGTTTCTTGAACTAGTTCAGGTCCAATTAAACTACTTTCTCCAATCTCAGCCCATAAAATAGGCGACCTACACTTCCTTCCATACAAAGCTTCAAACGGAGCACATTTAATACTCGAATGATAGCTATTATTGTAAGAAAACTCAGCTAATGGTAGATGAACATCCCAACTACCGCCAAAATCAATTACACAAGCCCTTAACATATCCTCTAAAGTTTGAATTGTACGCTCACTCTGCCCATCTGTTTGGGGATGATAAGCCGTACTCATATCCAACCTTGTTCCCAAAGCCTTTTGCACTGTCTGCCAACAACGTGACGTAAATCGTCCATCCCTATCTGAAATAATAGACACCGGAACTCCATGTCTCGCGACTATTTCATCGACATAGATCTTTGCTAATTTCTCAGTACTATAGTCTTCTCGTATGGCTAAGAAATGAGCCGACTTGGTCAGTCTATCGACTACGACCCAAATCGTGTCATACCCACTCTTAGACCTAGGTAACTTGGTAATAAAATCCATAGCAATTTTATCCCATTTCCATTCTGGTATCTCCGGTTGCTGCAGTAAGCCCGAAGGCCTTTGATGTTCTGCTTTCACCTTAGAACACGTCAAACACTTACTAACATACGTTGCAATATCTCTCTTCATTCCTGGCCACCAATACCTATCCCGAAGGTCATAATACATCTTATCAGCTCCCGGATGTACAGAATACTTAGTCTTGTGACCTTCGTCCATAATTATCGATCTCATGTCTCCTATCAATGGGACCCATATACGGTCCATAAAATACAAACTCTCACCCTCCTTCTTTTCCATCTGCTGATCTAATCCATGCAGGTTCTCCATAAGTATATTCTCTTGTCTAAGCGCCTCAATTTGGGCGACTCGTATCCTTTCCTTCAGTCCTGGTTGGACCGTCATCGCCATGGCCCTCACACGTCTTGGTTTCAACCGTTCCTTCCTACTAAGTGCATCAGCCACAACATTCGCCTTACCAGGATGGTAACGAATCTCGCACTCATAATCACTAAACAACTCAATCCATCTTCTTTGCCGCATGTTCAACTCCTTCTGGTCGAAAATGTGTTGAAGGCTTTTATGATCGGTATAGATAACACTCTTAGTACCATACAGATAGTGCCTCCAAGTCTTAAGAGCGAACACAACAGCTCCCAGTTCCAAATCATGCGTTGTATAATTCTTCTCATGGATTTTCAGCTGCCTGGATGCATAGGCAATGACTTTGCCTCTTTGCATGAGTACACATCCTAATCCTTGGTTCGACGCATCACAATAAACTACGAGATCTTCAACTCCATCCGGTAGTGTCAATATTGGTGCATCACACAAGTTATTCTTTAATGTCTGAAACGCATTTTCTTGCTCCTCTCCCCACACGTACTTCTGATTCTTTTGAGTCAACGTGGTTAGTGGTTTAACAATTTTGGAAAAATTTGCAATAAATCGTCGGTAATAACCGGCTAAACCCAAAAATGATTGTATCTCAGAAGGTGTCGTAGGGGTCTTCCAATTCTTTACCGCTTCAATCTTACTAGGATCCACATGTATACCATTTTGATTGACTACGTGACCAAGAAAATGTACCTCTTGCAACCAAAACTCACACTTAGAGAACTTGGCATACAGCTTCTCCTTCCTTAACAGTTCTAATACCGACCCTAAATGAACTTCGTGATCCTCCTTCGTCTTAGAATAAATCAAGATATCATCGATAAACACGATAACAAACTTGTCTAAGAACGGTTTACAAACTCGGTTCATCAGGTCCATAAAAATTGCTGGTGCATTAGTTAGCCCAAAAGGCATAACTGTAAACTCGAAATGTCCGTATCTTGTCCGAAACGCCGTCTTAGATATGTCATCTTCATGAACACGTAATTGGTGATAACCCGACCGAAGGTCTATCTTTGAAAAGTAACGCGCTCCTTGTAGTTGATCGAACAAATCGTCAATCCTTGGAAGAGGATATCGATTCTTCACCGTTAACTTATTCAGCTCTCTATAATCAATACACATTCGTAGCGATCCATCTTTCTTCTTGACGAATAACACTGGCGCTCCCCATGGAGAATAACTAGGTCGTATGAAACCTTTGTCTTGTAACTCTTGCAGCTGCCCAGACAATTCTTGCATCTCCGAAGGCGCTAAACGATATGGAGACTTTGCAACCGGCGTTGCTCCAGGAACTAGATCGATGCGAAACTCAACTTGTCGTTGCGGAGGCAATCCCGACAAGTCTTCAGGAAACACATCTTTAAACTCTCGTACTACCGATATGTCGTTCAACTTTGGCTCGTCTTCCTTCGCACTCTTCAGTGCTTTGGCGATTCCCACAGCTCGTTCTCCACGTACTCTAATGATCCTACCATCCTCTACTGGTATTTCTACTACTTTCTCATGACATATGATTACAGCCTTATGCTGGGACAACCAATCCATTCCCACAATCACATCAAAACTTCCATGACCCAAAGGTATCAAGTTTATGCTAAACAGGGAACCTCCTAGTTCTAGTTTGCAGTCACGGATAATTCTATCCACTTCTACTTTCTTACCGTCAGCTACTTCTATTACATAACCAGGATTCACAATGCTAGGTTTCACATTAAGTAGGGGCGCAAATTCAGTAGATATGAAACTAAAATCGGCTCCAGAATCAAATAATATGGTAACAAAGTGATCATTCAGAGAGAACGTACCCGTTACAACGTTTGGATCCTGGACCGCTTCCATCGCATTCACGTTCACATTGTAGGCTCTTCCTCTGACTCGGTTCCCGTTGCCCTGATTGTTTCGGCTACCCTCCAAGGCCAAATGATTTCCAGCTTGTCCCGGTGCTCGATTCAACTTGGGACAAGTATTACGTAGATGATCAAAACTGCCACACTCATAACACGCTCTCGCATTATTACCCATTCGTACCACATTCATCGGAGCCACATGTCTAAGGGGTGCTCGACATTCCTTGACGAAATGACCCGGTTTCTGACAATTAAAGCATACCTTACAAGGCTCGTTGTCTGTATGAAGGGTTTTACACTTTCCACACCTAGGAGTTGAGCTCGCTACTTCATTTCTAAAAGGAGCCGTTGCCACAAAAAACCAGTTCCATCTTTGCCTTCTTATTATCTTTCTATGATCCTCCAGTTTTACTAGGCTCCTCACATTATCTTTTCTCTTTTCAATGCCCTTGGTTAACGTACACAACTGACTGCATTCCATCAGTAAGTATCCCAGCCCTCAGTATAGCAGTCTGAATAGTATCTGGTTGAGTTGCTCGAATCATTCCCCTAATCTCAGGGGCCAGCCCAGCTATGTACCTCTTGATTCGAGATGTCTCAGGTGTAACTAAGTGTGGGACCAACTTGGCCAACTCATGAAACCTATCAGTGTAGGCAGTATGATTAGCTCCCTCCCATTTGTGTTCCAAAACTCATTCTCCAACTTCTCATTTCATTACTCGGGCTAAACTCTCTCAACCATCAATGCTGGAAGTCATTCCATGACTTAGCAAATGCAGCTACCACGCCTCTTGCTTGACAATTGGGTGTTCCACCAAGTTACAGCACTTATTACACCAGTGAGCTAGCAGCTTTCTTACTTTTGGTTCTCAGCACTACCATGTATCAATTACATTTTCCATATTTTTGTTCACCGACGTAAAGTCGTTATTTGCACCTCCTTTCCCATGTACTCTTGGGGTTGCAAGTTGGAACGTCTTATAGAACATTATTGTCTCCCATATTTTCCATTTCTCCCCGTTATTACCATTATTAGCATTATTCGCATTGTTGGCTACTTGAGTGATGATGGCTTGTAGCTGCTGTGCAATGACAGTGGCAACGTCGGGATTTTCGTTGTCGTCGCTACTGCTAGGACCACTTCGTCGGTTTGGAGCCATTTTCTATAAGATATACAAATTATATTCATTAGATCAAATCTAATTTCGGATCAGAATCTATATACAATCAATAACCATGATGCATACTACACATCACCAATAATAAATGTAATCATACTTGCAAGTCCACCTACGTCGTGGCGCATGTATAATTATGTTGGCCACCATAATTATAGATGCCCCCTTTCACAGTTGTACTCCCTCCTATGAAGACACTTCATACAATTAAACACATCACATAGCACTTTGAAACAAATAACCCATCACATAACACAGAGAATAACCCTAACAATCACTTTTATTAATAGCACTTAAATCCAACATCGAAAATAACATCCCATATGCTCAAACGCCGGATAGAATAGCAAGACATGATAAAACATGACATCTTTTGGACACCTTGGACAAGGATGAGATGCATAGCCATGATATCCTTTATCGTTCTCTTTCCCCACGGCTTGCTACTTGGCAGTAGACTCAAGGTCTGAGTCCAATTCATCTCTCTCACCTTTTTTTTCACTTTCAATCAGCCATCCGTTATATGTACCCAATGGTTAAAAAAAAAAGAAAAAAAAAATTTTTTTTTTTTTTTTTTTTAAAATTTATATTTTTTTTTTTTTTTTTTTTTTTTTTTTTTTTTTTTTTCTTTTTTTTTTTTTGGGATTTGATGGGGTGCGTACTCATTCATCGGATTAGCTTGTTAAATTTGCGGGTGATCCACAAATCTATACAAATCACGTCTTCTTGGCTGCTCCTCCGTCTCTTCGTCTGACGTTTCATAACTCTTGAATTTCCCAGGGACTTTAGTGATAGTGCCATCCTTGGCAATTATCTTTGTCTCAACTTTCCCCACCATTTGTCCATCAACTTCTTCCAGAGTCATTTCCTCTTCAACTTTGCACGGCCATAAAGCAATAGGGATTCGAATTTTGCGGTTACTCCTCTTGGTCTTCTTAAACCTTTTACACCCGGTTGCGATAGCAATGGAATTTTTGTACTTCCTATGAATAGGAGGAGACATACTAAAATAGGACAATAAGGACATAGAGTGTGTCAGGATACAGTTATGTCAAATAAACAAAGGGAAACTTAACTTATATTATAGTATATATAATATATAGTATATGTATGATGTTCCTTATGCAAAATGTTGAATATGCCTTTACATAGGTATATCCTTAACATAAGTCCTAAATGCATCCTTCTATGAGGGACCCCTAAGCTATAGACTAGGCTCAACCACCTAGTTCTCTATAACCAAAGGCTCTGATACCAATCTGTCACACCCCGCCAAGGCGGAAACGCGAGGCGTAACGTCATGGATATCATCATAACACAATGGTGTCGAAACAGAGAATTTCTAAATGCATAAACGAGTCAAGGGACACAATGTGTCATGACAATATCGATAATCCAAACAAACAACTTCTTGTATTAAAGAAAGTGGGTCTCTCCAATACAAGAACTAATATATCCACGTCCTAATAAAATTCAAAACAAACTAATTTAGTTCATGCCAATAAAACAATTAGGGAAAGTATGTTCCCATGCACCCTAGCTGTCTATCTCTAGCCACTTTTGCCTAACATCATTGTGATCACTGAAATTGATGCAAAATACGTAAAACACATGGTTGGTGAGAGACATCTAGGTTTTGGAAAACAATAAAACATTAAACCGAATTACTGTGATTTATCGAAACAATAAAGGACAATTAGCAAAATATGAACTTATGCCTAACATACGAATCCACATACTGGGTAGGAAAACTTATCTCCCGATCCATATTACAAAACAAACTGGGTAGGAAACGTTACCCCCGATCCACTATTAGTCTGGAAGGAATCCATTACCCAATTCAGGACTCTTGGTACCGAATAACCACAATATCTCAGAGTTGATCAGATCCAATGGTGTCGAAATAGAGAATTTCTAAATGCATAAACGAGTCAAGGGACACAATGTGTCATGACAATATCGAGAATCCAAACAAACAACTTCTTGTATTAAAGAAAGTGGGTCTCTCCAATACGAAAAAAAATAAATCCACGCTCCTAACAAAATTCAAAACAAATAACATAAATTCATGCAAACAAAGCAAATAGGGAAATATGCTCCCATGCACCCTAGCAGTCTTTCTCTAGCCACTTTGCCTAGCCTCATTATGCTCACCTGAAAATGATGCTAAAATACGTCAACACATGGTTGGTGAGAGACATAGGTTTAGGACCACAATAAAACTTTAAAAAAAACCGAATTACTATGATTATCAAAACAATAAAGGACAACTATGCAAATATGAACTTATGCTAACATGCAATCCACATACTAGGTAGGAACGTTACCCCCGATCCAATACAACAACTGGGTAGGAACGTTACCCCCGCTCCACTAATAGTCATGGAAAGGATTCAAACCCAAATTCCAGACTACTTAAACACTCCCATAAATCAAACCAAAATTCACCATGCTAAATATATGTCCTATGAACCTTTCATAGTTCTCCCAAAGTCACTACCCTTCTATAAATATCCCAAATAAATTCATTAATCCAAAGTGTTTAAAATTCGGCCAGAATCTGACCTTTAAAAAGTATGGCATTAATTACCCAACTTAAACCCCTTTCTGACCTTAGCAAAAATTCAGAGGTTACACACAATATATGAACTAACTTCCACGTGAATTAGAGCCTCTAACTCAGTGTCTAAGTATTTTTAGAAAAATCAAAATCAAAACTGAAATTCGTCACTGTTTTGCACACTGATTTTGTATTGACCATTTGACCCACTTCCCGACCCTAAAAACTTATGAGGCCGGATTTTCTAGAAAGTAGACTCTCTGAGGTTATCTCCAGTATGTTGTAAATTATTTATTTGATCTTTTATGACCGAGTTATGCACGTTACAAAACTGCCTAACTTTCTGCAGTGAATTACACGTCTAACTTGAGTGATCTAAACCCTAACGCATGCTCAATTCGCTAACCTAATTAATCTAATGATCAAGCTAACATCATAATATCATAACCTTTCTGTAATTTAAATGCCCTAATTTATAACATTAATTAAATCCTTAATCCATCATAATCAAGTTACTATAAGAATTAAACGAACGAGAATTAAACGTCGAATCGTACCTTAAAGCTAAACCCAAAAAAATTTCGTCTCCTCTTTTCTCTTCTCCTTGTGGCCGGCCAAATAGAATGGGGTGAATGGGGTTTTAGGTTTTGTATTTATAAGCATCTAGGGAAGTCCTAATCCAATTCTAATTAGGTATTAGATATAAACTAAAATTCTAGGATAGTATTTTATTTTATTTTTTTATTTTAATTTTATTTTTTCCTTTTAAATTTTCGGAACACTTTCATCTATAAAAAATAAATTTTTTCTAAAATTTTATTTTTATTAATTAGAAATTTAATAATATAACCTTAATTTTTTTGTAAAAATTGTTACTTATTTGGCTAACCTTTATGCATAAAGCAGTTTCCTACCTTTCTAAAAATAACTTTATTTCCCAACCTAACTTTCCAAAATAGAAATTTTTACATTTTCTCACTAAACATCTAAAGTCAAAACTTATCTTAATTACTAACACAAAAACTACGTATACTTATAAATACTTACACATTAATCATAAAACCGCTAAAATCTCAATAAATCAATTCCACCGTCACTCAAAAAGTAACGAAAATGAACTCCAACCACAATCCCATCTCATTAAGATGAACACACTCAATAGATTTGATTGCCAATACCATCATAAAACACATAAAGCACACAAAACACATGAGAACACATAAACCATACATTGCAACAGACACAATAGTCAACACTAACGGTTTGACTAACCTGCTCAAGTCATGGTTGTTACATACTATCTTTCTAAGGTGTTAAACCTACTGTCTAAATTACGAAATCCAACAGCCCCTTTTGAAATCTTTAGGTGTGCTCATTTTTATAACTTGTTTTCTATACTTTTCAACTTAATAAATACCACAAGTTATCCAATACTTATTATATACTTGTATTATATTTTATAAAGTTCATGATCCATATTTATATCCATATAACATGTGTACAAAGTTCATAAATCGTGTTTACAAGAAAAAATTCCACATTTAAAAGTTAAACATATCCAAGTGGTGATTTATTATATAGACACATGTAAACACAAAAAAATGATAAAAGTAAAGCGATAAAAGGTTTATAGAAATACCTTATAGTGATGAATGATGATGAGAAATAATGAAATTTAAACCCTTGGTTAGATTTTTAAACAGCTGCAAGAATGAAACCCTAATTTTATCTAAAGAACCCAAACATCTTTACTGCTTCAACACTTGAAAAGCTTAACCTAACCTCAAACCATCTTATTAGCGTCTAGATATGTTTAGTGGTATGCCTGTGGTACAAAGTGAGATAGAAAAACATTATATGGGTTGTGTATAATAAAGGTTTTGAGAGCCGCGTGAGCTAGAGAGGAAAGGAGGGAGACAAAAAGAGATTTTTGTGAACTTTTACCTTAGAAATGAAGAGTGTGTGTTCTTTGTTACTAGCTACTTTACTTATATACTTCTTGGACTTAGATGAGATCAATACTAGATTCATAAAAGACACCATGAGGATTTCTAGAGAAAGTTGGTCAAGAGTACATGAAAGTCTTGAGAAAAATATCTCAATGTTCCTAAAACTAGAGAACATCCCATGAAATCAAGGAAACATGTTTTTTCAAGTAGATATCTTTGTGTTCTTTCTTCTATAAATCGAAATGTATAGACTGTATAAGATATTATGTCAAAATTTTTTAGGGTAATATGGGTATAAAAGGTACTTGTTCAGCGTAGAAGATTGTTGGTGCTTCCGGGTATGCCTAAACGTATTTTATTATGAAACGTAAGCAATTTACGTAGCCAATAAAAATAAGATGAACAAAGTTATTTATTATCCTCATAATAATCATATAACACTTGCTTGATGTAAACATTTAACGGTTTAATGTCCGTTTACATTGTATGATCATTTTCAGTTTACGCGATTTAACTTAACGATTAAAATTAAAAGTGAACGCGTACGAGAAAAAAAAAATATAGATAGTGAAATTAAATAGTATTGAAAATGACCTGAGAATACGGAATGTTACAGTCCTTCCCCGTTAAATGAGCCTTGTCCTCAAGGCTCAAGTTGCGACATTTGACGAAGGTACGGGTTCGGAGAAAAGATGCGGATATTTTATCCGGAATTGGTCTTCTCGTTCCCAGGTATACTCAGCTCCTTGCCGAGAGTTCCAACGAACTTTGACTAATGGGATTCTTCTTCGCTTTAGCTTCTTCACATCTCGTTCCACGATCTCAAGAGGTTCTTCAACAAAACGAAGATTTTCATCAATCTCGATCTCATCCAAAGGCACTTGAACATCTGGCTCCGCCAAACATTTCTTGAGGTTTGACACATGAAACGTGTCGTGAACACAACTTAGCTCCTGGGGTAACTTCAGCCGATAAGCCACCGGTCCAACACGCTCGATGATTTCAAATGGTCCGACATATCGTGGTGCTAGTTTTCCTTTCTTACCAAATCGTACCACTCCCTTCCATGGAGATACCTTCAGTAACACTCGGTCTCCAACTTCGAATTCAAGAGGCTTACGTCTCTTATCAGCATAGCTTTTCTGGCGACTTCTTGCCGTTTTCAATCTTTCCTTGATTTGAAAAATCTTTTCAGTCGTTTCTTGCACAATTTCTGGTCCAATAAGCTGACTTTCTCCAACTTCAGTCCATATTACGGGGGATCTACATTTCCGCCCGTACAGAGCCTCAAATGGTGCACACTTAATGCTTGTGTGGTAACTGTTATTATAAGAAAACTCAATCAATGGAAGATGAGTATCCCAACTGCCACCAAAATCCATAACACAGGCTCGAAGCATATCCTCCAGCGTCTGAATAGTACGCTCACTCTGACCGTCGGTCTGAGGGTGGTAAGCTGTACTCATGTCTAGTCTTGTACCCAATGCTTCCTGAAGAGCTTGCCATAAGTGTGACGTGAATCGACCATCACGGTCTGAAATGATTGACACCGGCACACCATGTCTCGCTACAATCTCGTTGACATAAATCTTTGCCAGCTTCTCGGTTTTGTAGTCCTCACGAATAGGTAGGAAATGAGCCGACTTGGTCAGTCTATCCACAATGACCCAAATCGTATCATACCCACTGCTGCTTTTAGGCAACTTTGTGATAAAGTCCATTGCTAACTTTTCCCATTTCCACTCAGGAATTTCTGGTTGCTGAAGAAGTCCTGAGGGTTTCTGGTGTTCGGCTTTAATCTTAGAGCATGTAAGACATCTGCTAACGTACTCAGCAATGTCTCTCTTCATACCAGGCCACCAATACAAGTCTCTCAGATCATAGTACATCTTATCTGCACCCGGATGTACTGAATATCTAGATGTATGAGCTTCATCCATGATTAATTTCCTTACATCTCCAATTGATGGAATCCAGATACGATCAAAGAAGTAAATTTCACCATCAGCTCGTTGCTCAAAGTGTCTTTCTAATCCTCTTAGCCATTCAGCTGGGGCTTTGAGATCCTTGGAAGCTTCGCTCTGTGCTTCCAAAATCTTAGTCTTAAGTCCAGAATGAATAGTAATACTCATAGCACGTACTCGTCTCGGCTTGAGTCTTTCTTTTCTGCTCAAGGCATCTGCCACCACATTTGCCTTGCCTGGGTGGTATTTGATCTCGCATTCATAATCACTAAGAAGCTCGATCCACCGCCTTTGGCGCATATTCAACTCTTTCTGATCGAATATGTACTGGAGACTCTTGTGGTCAGTGTAGATGACACTTTTCGTACCATAAAGATAATGTCTCCAGATTTTAAGGGCAAACACCACCGCACCCAATTCGGGTGATTATAATTAGCTCATGCTTCTTCAACTGTCTTTGAGCATATGCAGCACATGCCCGCTGCATTAACACGCACCAAAACTTTTTGGTTTTGATGCATCACAATAGACCATAAAGTCTCAGGGTCCATCGGGGGTGCTAACACTAGGGGCCATTGCATAGTTTCTCCTCAGAATTTGGAAGCTTCATCTTTCGTATGCCCCACACATACGTCTGATTCTTTTGTTCGTCAACGAGGGTAAGGGGCTTTCGCGATTCTTGGAGAAATATTAATAATTCTTCGGTAGTAACCCGCCAATCCTGAAATGAACAGATTTCAGTTGACGATTAGGGGGTCTTCAGTTCTTGGCCGACCTCATAAATAATAAAATAATAATCCTTTTTTTTTTGTTTTTCTAGGATCCAGGAGATACCATCACGGTTTGACACATGTCCTAGGAACGGGAATTTTTGTAACAAAATTCGCACTTTGAAAATTTGGCGTACAACTTCTCTTTTTTGAGTAAGTCCAAAATTGTCTTCAGGTAGGCTTCATGCTCTTCTTCTGACTTTGAGTATATTAAGATGTCGTCAATGAACACAATTACGAATTTGTCTAGATACGGCTTGCGACCGCGGTTCATTAAGTCCATAATATGCTGGAGCCATTCGTAGCCTGAATGGCATGACTGTGAACTCAAAGTGCCGTATCGAGTTCTAAACGCGCGGTATTGGTTATTTCCTCTCGGACTCTCATTTGATGATATCCCTGAGCGAAGTTCTATCTACGTGAAACAGCACGCACCTTTAATTGGTCAAAAAGTCATCAATTTTGGGGATGGAGTGGTAACGGTTCTTTTATAGTCAACTAGTTTAGTTCCCTGTAGTCAATTACACATTCTCATCGAACCGTCTTTCTTCTTGACAAAAGCTCGGGTGCTCCCCATGGTGAGTGACATGGTCGAAATAAAACCCTTCTCTTGAGTTCTTTTAGCTGTTTGGTCAATTCTAACATTTCTGAAGGGGCTAACCGGTATGGAGATCTAACAACTGGCGATGCGCCTGGAATCAGATCAATGTGAAATTCTATCTCTCGCACAAGAGGTAAACCTAACAGATCGTCTGGAAATACCTCAGGGAAGTCTCGGACAACACATATGTCATCAAGCTTTTTCTCACCAGCCTTGATACATGCAAGTGAACCAAGATCCTTTTCCGGCCTCTCGCCTTGAACTTCAAGAATCTTGCCATTCGGAAGAGGAATACGGACAATCTTCTCATAACAATCGATGAGAGCTCGGTGATATGCCAACCAATCCATTCCAATGATAACATCAAAACTTCCTAGCCGGGTTGGCAACAAGTCTATTTTGAACACGTGATTTAACAAGACTAAGGTGCAACTACGTTAAAATGGTATTGAGTTGCTAACGGACTTTTCGGTTGCTAACTCTACTTCGTAGCTAAATGTTTTAGAGTGGCTCAGGGGCAATATAATAAAATGTGTAACGCAGAGAGATACAAACTCTAATCAGCACCCCGAATCAAGAGAATACAAGCGTAGTGTCATTAAGAAGAAACGTACGGTGTGACCACATTCGGATTCTGCTGTGGATTTTCAACCACCACGTTAAGCTCTCCCACGTAGCTCCATCATATGCTGGTTTCCTTGCTTTCGGATCCCTTTTCCCACCGACACTTATCTTGAATGTCCTTTCTACCCACCCGAACATGTCACATTTTGCAGGATGTCATTACCTTGCCCCTGAAGGCCAAACTCTACATTCCTTCTCGATGGACTAATCTTTGTCAGTTTGACACTTTTGAGGACACGGTCCATGATGATGGTAAGTTGCATCCGATTAACATTTTGGTATATTTCAGCGTAATTATTCTCCAGCTGGGGCTGCAGCATATGCCCTAACATTTTCCTGTCTCCTGTTTTGTTGCTGGTGATGATTGTTGTTTCGGTTGCGGTTATTGTTGTTGTTGTGGTTATTGTTGTTGTTGTGGTTGTTGTTGTAGTTATGGTTATTGTTATTGTTGTTTCTCTGGTTGTCTTCCCATTTCCTTTTATTGCCTTTCCCTTGATTCTTGCAGCCATACCCTAAAACTGTTGCTCCCGACCAGTTCAGGGCCATGTGATTGCTCATGCAGGTCGCAGGCTTTGAAGAAGTGATGTTTCCTTTGATTCTTTCAGGAAACCCACGAACATACCTTTCAATCTTCTTCTTTTCAGTAGGAACCAATTCATGACACATCAAGGCTAGTTCATGGAAACGATTGTTGTAAGCTTCAATATCTCTCCTGGTTCAGAGTCGAGTCCAAAGCTCTTGTTCCCTCCTTTGGATAACATAGATCACTACAACCAACACCTCAACTTAAATTTTCTCCTGTTGTTGGGACATTTCAGTGGTCATCATAGCTTTCACGTTGCTCAGGGGATCTGTTTTAGCATTAGCAAGTCCCACAGTTGGAACATTTCCGTTCCACCAGGTCAGAGCACGACTCTCGAACGTTGTCATATGCAAACTTCACTTTGTAGCTTCAGCACATTGCAAATTTCACAACACTTGCTCCATCTTTTGAACCAAACGTTTCAGGTCCGACTACACTTCTGTCCCTTTGAAAAGAGTGAGGCTTGCCTTCATAAATGTCTTATACGAACATAATGATCTCTGGTACAAAAGTTATCAGTATTTGATGATCGGATCCCCAGAATTGTTTGAGTCTGCTATAGTCTTTCATATTTGTCAATGGCTTTAGCCACACGCTTTTCCACTATCTTCCTAACATATTTCTTCTTAAATCTCCTGGGCGGCATGATTCTGGCAACATACGTACATAATTCGTTAAGAATTTGTAAAAGTATGTAGGTCATGGCACATGGTAAATAATGGAGAATGATATAAATAATCATAGATTAATCAGGATAGTCGATATTTATATAATTGATCGATATAAATAGATATTGATATGTCAAAAGATAGACGTAAGAGATCGAATTTACCCTAAGTATTATTATTCTTTAAGATTATTATATGCAATAATGACAATCAGAAAAGTAAGTTAAGGATGGGGATACACGCGCGTGGATATGGATAGTGATGAAGGATTATGTATTTAAAAATGAAAGGTAAAAGTAAATCTTTAAAAACTTTGTGGTTATAGGATAGGTTTTGAAAAATGACCCAGTTCCCTATAACCTTCTGGCTCTGGTTACATCTGTAACACCCCCAAAATTAAGTAGCAGCGGAATGGTTAGATTGGGGGTCCTACGTCAAAGTTACAACCATCAGATTTAGGAACGTACCTTAATGGACGTTTTAAGATAAGATTTCATTCGATGCCATAGCAAAAAATCAGAGTTTCATACTTTAGGTCCATCAAGTTTTAAAAGTCATAAACATTCTTATTAAACAAAAGCGTAATTATACCAACAAGAGACTTAAGTTTTTAAAGATATAAAAGTGCATAACTTTTAAGATAAAACACGGAATTAGTCTTCATGGATATCCCGCCACGGCTCCCGTCCATTCTTCATACCTAGGACTTGAAATTATAGCTTAAAAGTCAACACAAAGGTTGAGTGAATTCATAGGTTTATCAGTAAAAAGGGTAGACCACAAGATTTAAGTAATAGTAGACTCTGAAACACATTCAGAAGTCCAAAAACATATATTATTGCACTAAGCTCATTGAACCGACCTTAATTGATTTGTGCTCCAATCAGAAATAGGATGCTTCGCCAACACCCTACCCTCTCATATGTTAAAATGCATCGATTCAAACTAGTGACCCAGTAAGGTGGGGATTGGTCAGTCCCGATAGATCTATCCACAACACTCGCGCTTACTACATAGCAAATTAACAGTTCTATGATAAGTGGGACTTCACGCATTAGGATAAATTAGGCATAATAATCAGGCAATAATCTGGATTGCATACACTTTGAAAAACACTTGTGTCCAATAGTAAAACAAGCAATGTAATTCACCCCGTAGATTTTGTAAAACAATCACGTAGTAAAAAGGGGGCTATGAACTCACCTCGAGTGAATGGAAATCAACAAGTATTCACAATAGAAAAATGCGTCACGAAGGAATCCAAAGGCAACCTAATCCAATATAGGTCGTATAAGTACTAAATGTCACACCCCTAAATCAGGTCTGAGCGGTGATCGGTAACCATTTGGGGGTGCGACTTTAAGGCAATAGTACAAGTCACAGAGAAACGACCTCAAAAGGACGTTAATCAATATCACATTCAATTTAATAAAATGTCAGAGTTTAATAGGTTCCATTTATATATGTATTAGAAAAACATTGTCAAAACATTTGTCATATAGTACCTCAGTTATTAAGCTTCAAAAATATTTTTCCGCGCGAACTCGAGATGCTCCATGCTCCCTAGCAAAAAAGTAACCTGAAATACATGCTAAAACGTTCAACATAATGTTGGTGAATTCATAGGTTTAAGGTATAATGCAGTCATTTCTGCTAATAGTGTTGGAATAATTTAAGTAATATTTCAAAAAAAAAGCAGGGGCTTACAACATTTAAAAGTGTTATTTCGAAAATCCATCGAAATTCTAGTAGTCATTCAGTAAAATCAGACGTATTTAAACGTGGACCACAAGACTTAGGTAATGGTGGACGAAGAACGTATTCCGATGTCCAAAACAAAAATATAGCAGACTATGTACGTATTCAATTAGTCCAAAAATAGGTAGGTAGACAAGAGAACACATTCATCATGTTCAAAACACTTTGTATTATTGCGCTAAGCTCATGACACGCCCCCCCCCCCCCCCCCCCCCCCCCCCCCCCCCCCCCCCCCCCCCCCCCCCCCCCCCCCCCCCCCCCCCCCCCCCCCCACCCCCCCCACCCCCCCCCCCCCTCCCCCCCCCCCCCATCCCCCCTCACCCCCCCCCCCCCCCCCCACCCCCCCCCCCCCCCCCCTCCCCCCCTACGAAAACACACTTATCTTACATAGTGTATTACGTATTGACTGACCACCTTAACAAGATTTTTGCCCAATAAAAGGAGGGTCTATTACGCTATAACCCAAGGATACTCAAATGTTTAAGTGCGGCACCATGGTTATTTAAAACCTTTAAAGTCCGGAAAAGTAGACGTGGATTGTCGTCCCGATAGATCTTCAACAAACTTTCGCGTCACTTTATACAAATAGCAACTGACGGTTCATGATAAACAGGGGACTTAAGTAGCAGATAAAGGACTTAGGCAATAATAATCAGGCAATAATCTGGATAGCATACAATTTGAAAAGCACTTGTGTCCAAAGTAAAACAAGTAATGTGTTCAAAACTCATGGTTTTCATATATAGGAATGTAATGATCTCAAATGATGCAGTAAACAAATCAAGCTTTAAATCAGTTCATAAGAAACAACCATGTATCACACTTGTTTTGAAGACATGTAGTAAGCAGAGTAAAAAACTTTTGTAAAGATAGTACGTAACGATAAGTAGTAAAAATCAATAGTTTACTTGTAAATAACGAAGCATGTTATTCTCACTCGAAAACAGTTTATGAAATCATTTTAAAAGAGAAAAGGTGGGGATATGAACTCACGTAAGCAAAGAACGAAGAAAGGGATCCACACAAGAAGGACGGATATTCAAACAATGCTTCAGTACGACCTAAATATAAGTGGTGCGTTAAATAGAATGACTTGGATATTACTAAGAAATGCATAAATGCCTTTGCAAAAATGAATATATAGTACATATACATAATCATGTGCTTAGAATCCATAAGCGTGCATTGAAAGTCTTATAATAACAACCTAAATGTTTTTTTTATAATGATTTAGAACTATATACCCTTTCGTTTAATTTCTATTTTCAAAAATTTTCTTATTTAGAAAGTGGCCGATCTATGTACCTTCTTTTTTAGACATGTAGTAAACTCTTTAGACAACTCATAAAACATAAGCAAAACTTGTTTAAGCAATCACCAACCCTTAAGACTCTAGCTATAATCAAAGACCATTTAGAAAATTTTACCAAGTTTAATTTTTAAAAGTCAAAGTAAGCTTAAATTTGACCTCCGGTTCCAAAAACCAAATTCATCCATAACTTAGACATCAATAATCTCGCGGAGGAAGTAAAACGGATTTAAACACCTTACAGTTATACTCGGACTTGAACGGCTTGTAAAATGACTGTTTTGCCCTTTTTAGAATCTGCCAGACTTTGACTATTTTAGTCAAAGTCTAATTAAAATTTTCTTAGTTGCAATTATCAAATCAAAGCGTTTTTAAACCAAACAAACCTTGCGGGGAAGTAAAACATCATTTTAAATATAGTTTCAGTTTTGGTTGAGACCCAATTCTCGACAGAACACGCCGAAATCGGCCATTTAAAAATCTGCGCAAAAACTAAAAATAACCAAGTGCTGAATTTTTTTTTGTAAAGAAAACATAGACCTGCTTTTTTAGTAAAAACCCCACTTTTATGCACTTTTAGACCAAATTTCGTGACTTTTTACTAGAAACGATATTCCGGACAACTTTTATGTTTTAGCCGAGACCCAAAACGACACAGAAAACGATGAAAACGCCCATTTACGATTCTGCCAGCAAGCTATTATTTACCTCAAAAGCTGAATTTTTACCAAACTTTTTATAAACTTCTTTCGGCGATAAAAACTTCGTTTTTGGGAGTTATGGGACGTGTAAAACTTAGGACTCGAAGGCTAGTAACATAACCTAAGATGGATTTTTTTAAAACAATGTTTCGATTTTGAAAAGTTTCACCTAGCCGTTTTAAGCTTGCTAATTTTCTGCACTAAATGGGTATGCCTTTTAAACCGCCTTCAACTTCAATTTTCTCAAACAAAAAAAATACTATCCTAAACTGAATCATAACCTTTCTCCATTCACTCTATTTCCACCATTGATTTCCAAACATAATAACACTAATAGTACTTGAACAACAATGTGATTATTTGCACAATCATACATATGTAAAACAATAAAAAGAGAATAAAGAATCAGTATAATAATGAGTAATAATAATTGTTACCAAAAGTAGCAATGGAGACCCTTGTGGTCTTGCCCAAATTTCGCAGCCAAATCACACCCCTCTAAATACAAACCATTGGATTTTTTTTCTATCAAAATATTATTCAATTGAGCTTGTAAATACAACCCTTGTACCCTTAATTTAACCAAAAAGTCTTTAATTCTTCAAAAACCCAATTCTTTAAAACCTTGTTGCATGGTAATTATTCTTGAAATTAATGAATGTAGGAGATGTGGAATGTTTTGGGGGTATGTGTGAAGTGTTGGATCAATTTTTAATATGATGGTGTTGGCTGTCTGATGTTTCATGTTCTCTCAGAGAAGAGGAAGGATTTGAGCAAACCAAAATTTTGTTACTTTTGTTTATTTTTTTATTTTTATTTTTTTTATATTGAGGGACAATAAGACTTGGGTTTAATGGGTATATAGCCTCTTGCTCTTAGGAAATAATGGGTATGGACTAAAGAAATGTTCATTATTATTTGGTGTTGGTTTGAGGTGGCCGGGCCAAGGCATGGCTTGAGGACAAGTGTTGGACAAATTTTAGGTTGCTATTTTAACATGTTAATTTAGCCAAAAAACGCTTGTTTAATCCCGAAATAATGTAAATATGGTTAGTTTGGCTCAGCTTACGGCAAAACACGAAAAATAAACTCAAATAGTAAAAACGAAATTTCTCGAAACACAAAGGTATAAAATGAAAATATTGGGCTACTGTGGGACAGTAGATGGAAATAAATAAACAATATATTAAAGAAGATATTAGTACGTATCAAATGAACGCTAAAATTTTCCGACCACGTTAAAAAGTAAAAGTAAAAGAAAAAAAATAATACTTTTACTTTGAAATATGGAATAATTGACTAAAATATTTAGCAGAATAAATACGGGTTCTTCCACACTAAACACTTTTTGATAATTTATAGGTCGTATTAGCTTCATCATACTCGTTTGGGCTATTAATTAAGAGGTCATGTATGTGAACGTTTGAGGAGTAGGAAACTTTAAATCGTAATCCAAAACTGTCAATACGCACCGAAGAGGACTTATTATGAAACTCCTAGTAATATAGTACTTTGATTAATACCACATATAGGTCTATATAGTTCAATCACCATCTAATTGTTTTGGTAAAATTGTGTTTAATAAGTAAAAACGTTTATAATTACCGTTTTAGTAAAACTGGCGTAACTTTCTCGTTTCTAATCCGTTTCTTGCGTTTCTTATGCCCATCTTTTCGTATTAAGACGGGTTATCGATATTTGACATTTTTATAATTTTGGTCCCTGATGAACAGTAAATTCTTACTGTTCACAACCAGACGTGAGGTTTTATTTCAAATCGTATTTGTTGTCGTAACACCGTAAATGTCGTATTCTATTCGTTATAGGCTCCGTTTTTAACGATTCTTTCGAGCACGATCTCGTAATTGAAAGTTCCTATAATTTTTTATGAGTTTACAAAATATAACTTTCTGTCATGATTAGTGTTTTTACTGTTTTATAGTTTGATTAAATTATTTTATAAAACTTTTATTTACCCTGGAAAACGCCGAAATTCATCACTTATTCGTAATAAAGCGAAAAATCATGATTCTTATCATTTTAGAATCTAAAAATTTGTTTTATTTGATAATTTTATCCAACTGCTGTTTTGACATTAATTTTTTAAAAATTTTTTTTTATAAATCCGTTTAATTAACGCTATAACTTTGTTTTTAACGTTATAACTTTTTTGTTATAATCAGTTTGACAGTTTGCTTACCTTTTCGGAATCGTCGTGAATGTATTATCTTTAAAAATATAATATAAGTATACTTTTATTACAATTTTTGAACAGAATTATTTAAGACTTTCCTAGTTCATTTTTTTGCCTGTTTTATTTTTTTCCACTTTATACTTTTACCACATGTTTACACTTTATATATGTCATATTTCATATATTTATTGTTGTCTATTGGTCCATAATAAGAATTAATTGTCCATAATATATTTCTTTAACTTAAACATATTAAGAAATATAAAAACCCTAATTAACCCTCAACATGATCATGTTTACACCAAAAACAACATGTATACATATGTTTTCATCATTTTTAACTTGTTATATGTAATAATAACAAATGTATAAAAGCTACAAGTATGATCCATTACTAGATGAATACTTCATTGACTAGTTAAAATCTTAAATGGTTGTTTCAACTAAAATAGAACTAATCATATGCATAAAACAATGGAAAATTATAAGAATGTAAAGGTTTAGTAGATTATAGGGTTTGAAGATGATGATAACAAATGCTAAACCCTTGTTTTTTGCCTTTGAATCAAGCTTGCCACTTAAGAAATTCCCTTGTTTTCTTTATAAAAACTCTTGCTATCTTTTCTTGATTATTACTTGTAAATGTGGGATCAAGGGTTGGAAACACTTAGAATGTCGTTGGATAGATGTGTATGAAGGTATAGGTGATGATTAAAAATTTTGTATGGATTTGTGTGGGTGGAGTATTGAGCATGTGGGTCTATTGGGGCACAAAGGGGGATTTTGTAATTTTTTTTCTAAGTGTTTGTATAGGAAGTGAAGTCTTAGCTAGTTACTTGTATCTTATATGAGAAGTCTTTGTTCAATTTCATTAATAGTTGGTCAAGAAAATACGAGGAGGGTTTTATGGGTTATTGTTTACATGTTCTTAGTCAAAGTGACAAGTTTAGCTAGGTTTTAATGAGTAAGTGTTGTACATTTGACAAATGACTAGATAAATCGACTCATTTTTTTTTATTAGTGTTGGTTGGTTACCCCTCCTTTACATACCCCCCTGAGCTAGGGGGAAAGGTTTCTAGAAACTTTTGCTAAGTTACCAATATTTATTAACTGTATAAATCTTATAAGTTACAAGTTTGTATTTTTGTAAATAAAATGATATCTAGTTGCAAGCAATTGTGTATCCTTTTAATTTCAAGTGTATAAAAGTGTAAGTAACATTTATTTGCTTAAAGATTAATAAAACTTTAGGTATTAGGTACAATCGAGGTTATTTGTTGAAGCGTTAATAAATTAACGTGCTTCCGGTTACGCTTAAACGTACATTTATCGATAAACGTATTTAACTTACGTAACCAATAAAATAAATGAACGACGACCATAATTATCATTAAAATAATTATATAACACATAATTGATGTAAACGTTTATTTGTTTGGTGTCCGTTTACGCTAAACGATAATTTTTTACTTACGCCGTTTTAACATTAATATTAATATTAAAAAGCGAAGGTACGAAAAAGAAAAAAAATATAATTAGTGAAATAGATGACGTCGTAAATGACCTGAAAATGCGGAATGTTACATCACAAATTCGATAGAACCGAATTTGTGAAATTTCTAAACTCGATCAAACCGAGTTTGAAACTATAATTCTAATATACGAATTTCGATTGAACTGAAAGATCGTATATACCTATTACAAGATTTTCTGACTAAAGTACTCTACTAATACTACTGAATTTGCTACAATTACAAAAAAAAACTCTTCCGAGAATGAACAACTACTTCCGAGAACCAAAATCACACTTCTGAGAACAAATAAACCACTTCTGAGAACTCGATAACGTCCAATCACACTCGAAATTACAGCCAAAGTAATCTCGAAACTCAAAAAACATCAAACCGAATTCTCCGAGCTACATTACTGTACTTCTCGGTTGGACGAACAAAAAAGTCTCACAAATCGACCACTTACTTCGCTAATGGCGATTGATACCACATGATAGGTCAATTATCTTGATGTAAATCAATCATATCAACATGTAATAAGAATAATGAGATAATAGGGGTGGGGAGGGAAATAAGTAAAAAGTAAAAGGTAAAAGCGGAGGACTGGAGGGCAAAGGAGGGGGAAGTGCGGAAGGGAGGGCAACAGAGGGCGAGGAGCGGGGAGGGGCGGAGGGCAAGTAGTGGGGCAAGGAAATATATAGTAGGTAAGGAGAGGTTAGGAAAGAAAAATGTAGTAAATTGGATAAATTAATAATGATAGTATTAATGGTAGGATAAAAAAAAATAAATTTTAAGGAGTTGGTTAAAAAGAGCACAGGCATCACCCTTTATTGATGTGTTGTGGGGCGGGGGTAGAGTTTATGGGGCGGTGGGTGGGGTGGTTGGGGGGGGTGTTGATTTGTGTTTGTTGGGTGGGATAGGGTTTGAGGGTTGGAGGAGGTTGTGGGGTAGGGGTGCTGGGGGTTGTGTGTGAGCGAAGGTATAAGGTGGGGGGGGCAGGGAGGAGGGGACGTATTCGGGGTATTGTTCGTGGCATGGGGACCGACAATTTTATGTTTTTTTCTTTTGAGCTTGTATTCCTTTTGTACGACATATTTGTTTAACTGGTGGTGGGCTAGGGAACTCTCTGTTTATAGGGGGGTGGAAAAAAAGTAAAATTACCAAAATGTTTTGTGTTAATTTTTTTCCGGTTCGGGTTTTGTGCAAAGCTTTTCATGGGGTTTTTCGTGGTTGGTGATGCTATTGTCATATGTGATCTCATCTCACGCTGTGTCCTCAAAACCTTCTTCTGTATTACCGGTTTCTAATTATAATTGTTTAGTATATCTTGTTGTGTCCAAAGATTATCTGTCCCATCAAAAGTATTAGGGTTCAAAACATCCGAGAAGAAGACGTCTGTTAATATTTAAATCTCTTTTTGGTTGCTAAGCAAGTATCATTATTGGGCTGGTGATTTCAAAACAAATATTGTTTTTTAATCAAATCAATAACGTCTTAATGATTTTTAAAAAAATATTATTATGTTAAACACAAAATTATCGACTAGTTGTTGAAGCAGGATTTCACCTTTTACTGCCTTCAGGGTGGTTATCTTAGTATAGTGTGGAGATTTTGTTTATGGGTCGTGGTGGTTCATCGTTGGGAGGGGCACGAACACGGGCAACTAAGCCGGGGGTTGTGATTGTGGAGGATTGGGTATAAGCTGTCGGTGTTTCGTGCGTTTATGTGCGTTCCACTGTGGGAGGTTTTACGGTCGGGGTTGTATCGCACACACCCCCAATGGTGGGACGTTATGTTAGTTGTGTGTGAAAGTGTTTTTAGGGTTTGTCTGTTTCAGTCCTTTTGATCGGGGGTGGTTTTTAAATGTTTGTGCTGTGTGTCCCGTCTTCATCTACTCTCTACCACTATGTTGTGGACTCACGATCTTAGAGTCCCCCTTCTCACCCTACTCATCTACCCCTATTTCTCAACCTTAAAAGTTTTCTTCATTATGGTATGTTTGTTCTGTAGTAGTAGGTTGTTGATGGAGACGCCGGTTCATTTAAAGTGATTATTCAAAAGTGTATGATGTGATTATTGGTAATATGAATTAATTTACGTTTTGGAGATAAATGAGTAAATGGTGCATTAGATTTTGAAATTTCTCTAATAGCATCCCAGGGTCGAACGCAAAGGTGCAGGGGGGGAGAGGGAGGAAGGAAATAGGTTATTAAAAAAAAGGGACTCTTTCAAAGAGGAGTTATAAAGTTGGTGTGTCCGGGACGGGATAAGGCGCAACAGGGAAACACAGCCAAAATGGGAAATAGGACATGTAGTCATAGTAGTAGATTGCTGTGTTTTGTTTTTTGTGTTTGCATGGAGAAAGCTGTTTCATTGATATTACGTGTTTGGTTGTATGTTATTTTTTTGAACTGACATTTGTAAGTGTGTTGGAAAAAGGGAAAAAAAAATCCAACTTCCGTAGCAGGGATTGAGATGTTTGTAGATTTATGTCGTAGGGTCGTGAACCTTTTGTGGTCACCAAGGTACGTTTTGTTTTCTTTCGTTAATTGTACATTACGCTGTAGTGTTGTTATTGTGTTTTTTTATCTATTTTTGTTGGTGTGTTTTATTCGGGGTTTTGTTGGTTTGGCGTTGAAACTTGGGGTTGAGTTTAGTGGGGGTTGTTTGCTTTTTGAGTATTTATATGTTATGTAAATTTTTTCTGTGGATTTGATCGGGACTGTTTGAGATTGACTTGTCTTTTGGGAAAGTTCTTACACGATTTGTTTATGTTATTTTAATTGATGTTGCGTGCCGTGATCCATTCTAGCTATAACATTTTAAAGCGTTTCGTTGATTTGATGGATGGATTTTTTTTTCTTTTTTTTAGTAGTTTAGATTGTTGGTAGTGATTTTTATTTTTCTTTAATTTTTTTGACATTGATATAGTGAAAAGAAGTTGCTATATCTTGCAGAGAATTACTAGGGAAAGAATAATAAAGTTTTTAGAGAAAGTAAAAATAGTTAGATTAATGGTTATGGTTGTCAAAGAAGGTTTTTTATGTTTAAAGTAAAGGATTGTATGAGATGATCATCTTTTGATATTGATGACTGGCTACGCCGCTTTTTCTCTTAAGCACCAATACCTTTTTACGTAGTTTTCAGTAGTACCTTTTAGTCTTGTTAACTCAAGTTTTCAAAAATAGACCTTTTCTGCCAACCCGGCTTAATAGGAAGTTTAAAGTAGTTTAATTAGCAGAAGTTTTGCTAAAAAGAGTTAATAAAAGTTTTGGCCTTTTGCATTTTTTTTGTTTTGATGTTATATATATCATATGGAATCTTATGGATTTGGTTGGATGGCATATTATAGATCCATTTTTTTCCGATGTCTTGTTTTTTTATTTTATAATATTTCAAATTTTATTGACTATTTTTAATTAGCGTTAACATCTGAATTTTCTAGATTTTTTTAAAAACAAATTATAATTATTACTTTCTGCCTGTAATAGTCCTAACACTAAATTTTCATTTTTTAAGGGTCTTGTTTCTGTCCCATTCGACTTGTTTATTTGTGTTTCTATGAGTGAAGATTTGTGAGTTTTTGTATTTCTACTATCTTGGAAAGTAAGGATTAGATTTTTTTTTTGATTTGCCGAAAGATTTGGTTTAGAAATTTGGATTTGGTTTGATAAAATAATGTATAATGTGGGCATATAGGTAAGAGAATAGATGGGTGTAATGGTATTTATGTAATAGGCTTATAAGGTCAATGTTATTTGGATAGAGTTTTTAATGTTTTCATTTTTTAATTTTTAGAATAAAATAAATTGTTTAATGTTGAGCTTAATTAAAGTGTATTTGTGTGTGTAGGTTTTTTATTTTTAAAAGATTATTTGGTTTGTAGAGGTTTTTATTTTATATTAGTTTGATTTTAATTTGGGTTTGTTTGTTAGGTTTTTAATTTTATTAAAAGTTTGTTATGTTTGGTTGTAGTTTATGTTGTTCATTGTTTGTAAGTAGGTTTGATTTTTAATAAGAGAGAAGAAAAAGAATTTATTTTTTAATATTGGGTTGGTTTTTGTAGTTTAGTAGTTTGTATTTGTTTATGTTTTTTTGTTTGTAGGTTTAGGTTTATAATATAAATTTATTTTATTTTATTATTTTTTATATAATTTTTTTAATTTTTTATAATTATATTATATAAAAGGAAGAGAAATAGGATATAATATATCCTTTTTTTTATAAATAATTATTTAATAATATAAAATTTTGGCAGGAATTGAAAATATTATTTAAAATATTATATTAATTAAGTAATGTGAGAGAAAAGAATTGTGTTTGAAGGAAATTAAAGAATGTCGTGTCCCTTCACGAGTTGTGAGGTTTTTTAAATGTGGAGTCTGTTTTGTTTGTTTAGGTTAGTTTTACGGGTTTTTTGTTTAGTTTTTTTTTAGGTTTTTGTGAAGTAGTAGTTTAATGTAAACTATTAATAATATAAAAACTTAAAAAAATAACTTATAACAACCCAATATCTATTAGTTCAAGATTTTGAAATGGAAAAATGATGAAAGGAATTGGGAAGGAAAAACCAATTAACAAATTGGTTCGGGTGGCGTGTTTGAAAAAAATAGAGTCTAAAACTACTGTTTTGGAAAATGAAAACAAACATTATTTTTTTGGACTGAAACCCATAACTTTTTCTTTTTATTTTACTTATTAAACCCATCCTAATCATTACGACACCACCCTATTTAAACCATAAAATACATTTTCAATCAAAAATCCAAAAACACAAATCATATTTTAAACGTAGTATGCCTACATTACATTTAATTTTACAAAATAATTCCAAAACATTTTGATTTCTTTGTGTAATAAGTTGTAATTAAAATGCATTTGTTTAAAAAAGAAAAAAAAAAGATGATGATGGAAGAAAACTTGAGAAAATGAGAAAGAAATTGAAAGAGAAGAAGTAAACGCCGACAAAATAGAAAGAAAAATGAATTATTACTAAGTCCAAAGTGTCATGACCAACTATCGTAATTCTGGAAGTTATTTTCTAAGATTATGTTATAGTCGATATATAGCATTACTCATTCTAAACTACTTATAAACGACGAAACCGACCACTAAATGTTTGTGTAACTCTGATGAAGTGAGATAGTTACATTGTTAGACGGAGAAAAGAGGCTGTTCAAAGGCGGAGTAAGGGAGATGGTGCGATGTGGTACATGCTCACGTACTACAGATGTAGGGTTTGTTACATGTTCGAGAGTAAGTTAGAAAGGTAAAAGTGAGACTAACCATAGTAGATGAATTGTAGGTTATCTTAGATTTGGCGTGTTTCTTCTTTGATCACCTCTTCCAGAAGAGAAGTGTATACATCCAGGACTTTCAGTATGTGCATGCAGAAAGTGCCTGTGTTATTGATATTGTGCTAGATGACTTAAAATGCCATAAATCTGTCCGCTTAAAATTTGGGTTGATCGAAAATTTGATCAAAGCTTGATGACAAAGATGTGTTTGTCATCTCACAAACGTTGACGAAAGGAGCTTGTCCACACTCAATAAAGGTGATATTTCCGATGATAGATGGTGTTGGTAGTGTGGTACCTCTGTGGGAAACTTTGGTGTCGAAGCAGTATGTCTGACTGGTGATGTAGATCAGAATTTTCACATTGATCTTGATTCTCCGAGGGGCGCCGCACGCACTAATCGCCAACCGTTGTGTGTTGAGATGTGATTGTTCTGCACCTAATACCGATTAAAGTGGATGCCTTCACATTTCAGAATAAGAGAATGTGTTACTTGACTACGCATAACATGGGTTTAAACTCGCATGCCCTTTTTAACGAACATCAAGAGAAGGGTTTTTTCGACAAAGTGTACAGTCGTAGACCATGCATCGCACATAGGGATTGTCAAATAGACGTTTTAGGACGAAACTAGTTAATATTGGTGACGCGCGCCGCGAACTGCTTCTTTGTTGGTCGAGAGCGTAAGATGATGAAGTGCTCGATGAAGTGGTACGCTGTCTATCATGATATGATGTATGTGGTGGTACTGTGGGTGTTAGATGATGTGCTCACAGGAACTAATGTGACGCATAGAGAAGTACACTCGACTGAGTATAGACTAGAAGAAGCCGTTGTCACTTGTTAAGTCACGAGAGAAGAATAAATTGTGGACTGGGAATTGTATCTTGTCGCGAATGAAATGTATTAGACTATTAGAGAGTTGCAAAAATATGTAGACACTCAGATTTATGTCAAAACTAGAAAAAAGGGTCCATGTATCTCTTGAAGTTTTTGCGTGTTGCTTCGGTTTGATTGTGTGTGTCATCGCTAATGTATAGGTAGACGTAAGACCTAATCTCGCTGTCTATGGCTGATTTTTAGTCATCAGTTGATGAAAGTCGCTGACTGCGGAAGTGTATGATTCGAAGACGCGTTTAGAACGCGATACGGGCATTTGAGTTCCACAGTCATGCCATTCAGGTGACGAATGCTCCAGCATATTTATTGGACTTAATGAACGCGTCTGCAAGCCGTATTTGGACAAATTCGTTAATTGTGTTCATGAAGAATCTTAATCTACTCAAAGTCAGAAGAAGAGCATGAAGCCACCTGAAGACAATTTTGGACTTACTTTCAAAAAGAAAGTTGTACGACCAATTTTCCAAAGTTGCGAATTTTGGCTTTTTTTTTACAAAATATAAATAATAAATAAATAGTTACAGTGACTCGTAGAAATTTTTTGTCTTTTATATATTTTGAATAACAATAGCAAAGCAGAGTGGAAGAAAAAAAATATTTTTTTCTGTTGTCAACTAGAGTGGATAAATGTAAGTGAAGGGATGTCGAAATCTTTATAAGGCTGGATGGTATCACTACAACAAAACTGAGGTTTTTGGGGTTTTCGAGAATAAAAATTAGGGTCGACATAGATCGACATTACATTACAAGAGGCGCCCACATTTAAACGAAATTGGTAAAGTCAAAAACAGTTTATTTATCCAATAATACCTAACCAATTCCATTTACAAACTCTATTAATACATCCTATTCATTACACCCTAATCCATTAATTTCCTCTATTCACTCTTCTTAGTCTACAATAAACCTCACTCAGAAATTACATCTAAATCAACTTCCAAAATACACATTACTCATAATCTCACCCCTTCAAATAACATCATATCTATTCTTTAACCACCTCCTTCTAACAACTAAAAACTCCAATAACGTCAAATCCACAATGACCCATATTATCACCCACTCTACTCCTACATATCATTGTCGCAATGTCACTCGCTGAACCTCCCGCTCCGCACTCCGAAAGTCTAACATCTCACTCACTTCACATGACACCATGTTCCTGGTAAATATTCACCATCCTACAACTACTCCCTTCATTACTACAATTAGCAGAGATCTGACCTCTTGTCATAACTCCTATGTCTCTAGTTACTACTCCATCATCGTTGAATGTTGTCTCCCAAACACTACTGTCAATCAGAATTATCTCTGTATCCATCGCCCTTATCTATCCCTCTCTCCGACTCGACGCGCGCGAATATATTAGTATTTGTGTCTACAACGAGTACTGTTGGCAATTGATCGCAACTATCTCATACTCTACCATACCTATCCTAATCTTATTCGACCCTAATTGTTTGTATTGGCGAGTTGTTTAGATTTTATATGGCGGGATTTTTAAATTTGGTTGGAAAAAATGGGAAATTTTTGGGAGGCTAGGGTTTAGGTGTTCGACATTTAATTGCATTTTGGGTCGACTATGTTTCGACCATAACTCTTTATAAAAAATCATTTATATAATATTATATACGTAAACAGAGGAACCGGACCGACCCGGACGACGTAACACTTCATCACCCGACGAGTCACACTACAACAAAATGTTGGTTTTGGGTCGAGGAAAAATTAGGGTCGACAATGTCGACCCTAAATGAGGCAGGGGACCACATTTATTCAACCAAACATGTTAGTCAACAAAACTTTTTTGGGTCATTGTCGACCCTCACATTATTCCATGACTTTATACCTTTTCTAATGTATAAAATGCATTTAAAATTATATATAAATATATAAAACAATTTATAAAAGATTTTAGTGTCGACAATGTCGACCCTAATTTTCTTACATGACTTTCACATTTTCTAATATATAAAATGCTTTTAAAATTATATATAAATATATAAAACAATTTATAAAAGATTATCGGGTCGACTGTCGACCCTAAATTTCATTTAAAAAAAAAATTATACAAAAATTTAAAATACTTTTTATAAATTCAGAAATGATATAAATTACCATTTATTGTTCAAAAATCTATTTTAAAAAACCTTTATATATTTTAACAAACACTACTAGAAAAAATGTTATTTTTATTTATTTATTTTATCATTTATTAGTTTGATAATTTGATAAATTTACTTCAAAAGTTAAGTGATTGACTTGTAGTTAAACACAATAAATAATCTAACTAGGACGGAATGATTTCACTAATTGATTAACGTTTATTATTATAACATTAAATTACATTAGAAATCGATAAACACTCAAACATTAAAGATTATGGAAATACAATCCAAATGCTATCTGATTTATCTTCAATGAAACTACTCCAAACCAAGTTTTCCCATGGTCTTTATAGAGCTCGTGAAGTATTGCAGCTGACTCAAGTGTGTGTTTCTCGGGATGCCTTTCCATCTCTAGTGCTCCCTCTAGTATATTTATCTTTGCCTCTAGTGTCTTTATCTTTTCAGCCAAGAACTTACAATTTGAGCACTCTGCCTTTCCGAGATTATGTGCAGATCTGGAAGTTCCGATGATTATACATGGAGTGTTGAGTTACGGATATGAACTTAGAGGTGTTGACGATCCAGAAGGAAAAGAACTTTTATGGAGCTGATGGTCATCATCCACATAAAGTTGCACACTCTATCTTGAGTTCCTGGTGATTACGTAGTAAAGAAATCATAAGAGAAAAGTCATTTTGACAAGCAAATTATTTTATATTACATAAATAATTATGTTTTGATAGTTCACCTTTGAACAAGGACATGCGTAGTATTGTTTACCATAATTGTAAGGTTTGCATGATGTTCGCAACACCACATCTCCTCTTTCACACGTGCACTTAAAAGTTTTATCATATCACTCCATCTGGTCGAGGTGGTGGTGGTTGTGAGGATAAGAGTGTGTGTGCTTAGGAGGATAAGATACTATCTGCTTCTATGGTAAAGAAGAGTGCTTGGCGGGAGTATTTGGCAAGAGTTTTTGGTGGTTAAAGGATACCATAATGGCTCTAATATTGAACTCTAATATGTTAATAAGGGGTGTGTGTAAATGCAAAGAAAGAAAGGTCAGGTTGGTTTGGTTTGGTGTAGATGATCATACACCTCAAACATTAAATGTAAGAAAGAAAAGGGTTTAGTTTGGTGTAATTGAAAGAAAGGAAACCTGTATATGTTTTTGTATATATGTTGTTATGTTGAGAGTTATTGTAATATATTCTGATGATTCTTTGAATGATGAAAATGAAATTAATAGCATGCATCCAATATGAATAAGAAATAGGAAAAAGAAGAGTAACCCTAACTCATACGTTGAACCTCTAATGTGTAACCCTAACTCATACGTTGAACCTCTAATGTACAACCCTAACTCATACGTTGACTCTATTATTGCACATACGCATATGTTGAACCTTCTAATGTGTAACCCTAACTCATAGGTTGAACCTCTTAATGTACAACATTACCATATCGATCTCATCCTTTGAGTCTAATGTTTAACCCTAAACAATCTCGAATATCGTTGAACGTCTAATTGTATAACTTATTATGACTAGTCCGTATTGAACGTATAATGTACAACCATACAATGTCGACTCTTCAGTTGAACCTCTATCATATAACCTAATATCTCGACTCATACGATTTTGAACGGTCTAATGTACACCATACCATATCGACTCTTTAGGTTTTTTGTTGAAGTCATCTATTGTAGAACCATTACATCTCGACTCGTTACGTTGAACATTAATGTATAAACCATTACCGAATCGTTATTCTGGTGAACGTCTAATGTACAAACCTTCCAATCGACTCTTACGTTGAACCTCTAACGTATAACCCTAACATCTTGACTCATCCGTTAAACGTCTAATGTACAACCATACCATATCGACTCATCCGTTGAACGTCTAATGTATAACCATAACATCTCGACTCGTCCATTGAACGTCTAATGTAAAACCATACCATATCGACTCTTCCATTGAACGTCTAATGTACAACCATACCATATCGACTCTTCCGTTGAACCTCTAACGTATAACCCTAACATCTCAACTCATCCATTGAACGTCTAATGTACAACCATACCATATCGACTCATCCGTTGAATGTCTAATGTACAACCATACCATATCGACTCATCCGTTGAATGTCTAATGTACAACCATACCATATCGACTCGTCCGTTGAACGTCTAATGTATAACCATAACATCTCGACTCGTCCGTTGAACGTCTAATCTATAACCATAACATATCGACTCGTTCGTTGAACGTCTAATGTATAACCATACCATATCGACTCTTCCGTTGAACCTCTAACGTATAACCCTAACATCTCGACTCATCCGTTGAACGTCTAATGTACAACCATACCATATCGACTCATCTGTTGAACGTCTAATGTACAACCATACCATATCAACTCATCCGTTGAACGTCTAATGTATAACCATAACATCTCGACTCGTCCGTTGAACGTCTAATGTATAACCATAACATATCGACTCATCCGTTGAACGTCTAATGTACAACCATAGCATATAGACTCTTCCGTTGAACCTCTAACGTATAACCCTAACATCTCGACTCATCCGTTGAACGTCTAATGTACAACCATACCATATCGACTCATCCGTTGAACAGTTTCTAATATTATAACCTTACATCTTGACTCATCGTCTTCATTTTTTGAAACGTCATATTGTATTTACCATAAAATCTCAATCGTACGTTTTTACGTTTAATGTATAACCATATCATATCGACTCGTCCGTTTGATCGTCTAATGTACAAAAAACATACCCATATCGACTCTTCGTTGAACCTATCTACGTTATAACCCTACATCTGACTCATCCGTAATTGAACGTCTATGTACAACCATACCTTTTTAGACTCATTGTTGAAGTGCTAATGTCAACCATAGCATATCGACTCATCGTTATTGACGTTAATGTACAACCATACCATATCGACTAGTTCGTTTTGATCGTTCTAATGTATAACCATACATCCTCGACTCTGTCGGTTTGAACGTCTATATGTACATAACCATACCATTCGACTCTTCCGTTGAACCTTCACGTATAACCTAACATCTTGACTCATCCGTTGAACGTATAATGTACAACCATACATATGACTCATCGAATTTGTACGTCGTATTGTATAACCATAACATTCGGACAAATTCGGGTGAACGTTTTACTGGTTTTAACCATAATATATCGACTCGTCCGTTTAACGTCTAATGTATGACCATAACATATCGACTCGTCCGTTGAACGTCTAATGTACAACCATACCATATCAACTCTTCCGTTGAACGTCTAATGTATAACCATAACATATATACGAAACGAGGAACCGGACCGACCCGGCCGAAATGAACCAATTTATATTTTTTATAAAAAGTTATATGTTTTATAAAAAAGTTATTATATATATTTTTTTAAAAGTTATTATATATTTTTTAAAAAAGTTATACAAATAACAATAAAAAACAAGTTATTTTTTTTATTTTTGTTGATTCCCCGGCGACATGTCGCCGGGGATAAGTAATTATAAAAAATCATTTTGAATTATAATTATATACGAACCGAGGAACCAGACCGACCCGGCCGAAACGAACCAATTTATATTTTTTATAAAAAGTTATTATATATTTTATAAAAAATCATTTTAAATAATAATTATATACGAACCGAGGAACCGGACCGACCCGGCCGAATCGAATCAATTTATAACTATTTTAAAAAGGTTTGTAGGTGGAATAAAGGTTTTATATAAAAAATTTAGGGTCGACATTGTCGACCCAAAATTGCATAGACATGTCGACCCTAAATTATGTCACCCTATAAATTAACCAATATTAAAACTACGTCCAAAAAAAAATTTTGTTATCCCGCTACAAGTTTAGGGTCGACATTGTCGACCCAAAACTCGCTAAACAACAAAACTATTTTGCAGGTAAATATTTTTTTTATATAAAGCGTTTAGGGTCGACATTGTCGACCCAAAAATTCAAATATATGTCGACCCTAAACGTTTTTCTAAGTGTGTATATGTTTTTTATATAAAACATTTAGGGTCGACAATGTCGACCCAAAAATTCAAAAAAAATGTCGACCCTAAACGTTTTCAATAATTCGGCCCCTATATCCATCTCTTTTTTTTCTAAGTGTTTAACAAAAAAAAACATACCGACAAATCCCAAAACCCAAATCGACCCAACACCTCCAAATCCCTTAAAACCCACCACAAATCCATCTTTAATTTTGTTAACTTTTCTTTAGGTAATTTATGAAGGTATGATGTTTTTTTATAATTATTGTGTGCTAATTTGTATGTTTTGTTATAATTTTTTGTGTTAATTTTTTTTGTGTGTTTGTGATGAACTAGATGGAACCACCACCTTAGCAGCAGTAGGTAGCCACCACCACTGCCGCGGCAGTAGCAACTACCGCCGACAACAGTAGTACCACCACAGCAGCAGCAATAGCCACCTATGTGACTCACCACCTTAGCAGCAGCAGCCACCACAGTGGCGGGCAATTTTTCTATCTTCCTCTTTTTTTCGGCCGTGAACTAGGTATGTAATTAAATTAGTTGGTTGCTTGCGTTTTTATTAATAGTATGAATTTGGTTAGTATGATATTGTGAATGGCCTTTAGTTAGTATGCGTGTGAATGACATTTGGTTAGTTTGATGATATTGTGAATAGTATTTGGTTAGTATGATATTGTGAATGACGTTTAGTTAGTAAGCGTTTGAATATTGGTTAGTTTGTTATTTTGAATGGCGTTTAGTTAGTACGCGTGTGAATGATATTGTGAAAGGCGTTGTGAATATCATAATGCAAATATATATGTTGGTGATTAATACTATGCATATGCTTATTATGTTATATGAATGATATTTGATTGTTAGTCTTTTGTAAATGATTTTAGGATTTTAGTGATTAATTTCGGAAAATCCCCGTCCGAAGTTAATCAACCTATAGAAAACCCGTCCGAAATTAATTTATTAGAAATTAATTTCGGAAAGTCCCCTGTTTGGGACTGCTTTTTGAATGTTTTGTCCCATTTAGGATATCAATGCGTGGAACTATTTTACTATTTGAGAGAAATTCGACAGTGTTTCCGCATCACTCCTACGAATATGTCTTTAATGCACATATTTGGGGAGTTGAGGGGAAATGCTGCCGAATTTTTTTCAAATAGTAAATTAGTTATACGCATTCATATATGAGACAAAACATTCAAAGAGTGGGTTAGGACTAGGTAAACAAAACAGTTAATATTCATTTGGTTAGTATGACCTTTTTGATTCATAGTTTTGTTAATGACCTTTTGGTATAAAAAAATAAATATTATTTATTTGAATATGTTTATTTGCAATGCAGTTATGACAATTGATAAGAGTTGGACCACTATATCCAATCGTAATTCCAATGCATTTTTTGATGGTCTTTTTGCATTCATCGCGCATTGTGAGCCATTGTTGCACCCCATCACACGAAAGATCCGTTGCCCATGTAGTCGCTGTTGTAACTGTGATAATTTGGTTACCCTCAAAACTCTTAAGGTACACATATCTAGACACGGGTTTGACCAACATTATACCACTTGGAAATATCACGGTGAACCGATTCTTCCGCTACCTCCACCAGTACCACATTCACCTGAACACATTGACATGGATGCGTTCTTCGAAGATATTTTTGCAAATAATGTCCCAACTCCACCAACTCAAACAACTGGTCCTCAACCGGCCCAAACAACGGGTCCTAATAACGAGTTTGAAGAGTTACTTTCTAGGTCCACCCAAAAGTTGTACCCGGGGGTTGTGTGATATGACTAATTGGAATTTTCTTTAGAGTATTTCGCCACATCAAGGTTTTAAATTAAATAAAGTGATGCGGGTTAACAGATTCTAGCTCTTCTCCAAAAGGCTTGTTCCCATAGAACTTAATGTGAAGAAGTTTTATTCTAGCGATGATTCTGACAATGAACATTAGTTCTTAAGTTGTAGTGTTGAATGAAAACAATTATTTTATGCTAAATGTGTAATTTTTCTTTTGATAGATGTAATTGTTTTTATATGTTTAAATGTGTAATTTTTATTTGAATGGAATTGTTTTTATATGGTTAAATGTGTAATTTTTATTTGAATGAAATTATTTTTATATGTTGTATATTTATATGAATTTGTGTATTAGCATTAATCGGTCCACGAAATTGTGTGTTCTTGTACTTGTTATTTTACAGATGGCGTGTGTAGCTCCTAGATCACACGGCCCGTACCGGCCCAGTGCCAAAGTAAGAAATTGTGATTTTTTTATTTTTATTTTATAACACTGATTCTTTTAAATTTCTTTTAAATGATTTTTCACGACTCAATAACTTATCTTTGTAGGTTCGATGCTACGTATTGAGACGGGAAATCGGTCCTTAAGGAAGGCGTTTAGAGAAAATAATGAACAACCTTTGAAGATTGGCTTTGATTACGAGGATCTTGGTACCTTCCATCCTTTAGGCAATTTTTCAGGCATGTTGAATAGTCTTATGGGGGAAACAGTCTGGCCACTTCCCCTTGCTTGCGAGTGGGATGAAATTCCAGAGGCCTTTAAAGCGCATATTTACCCTACACTTGAGGTATTAATTGTTTATTTTACTTCTATTCTTATTGTTATCGAGGTTTAGATATGCTTGTTATGTTTATATGTAGAGATATTTCAACCTAGCGGAATGGTACAAAAATAAGAACAGGATCAAGGCTGACCATTATGCAAAACATACGTCGCCCGACGAGGCAAAGAATCATCCGCTGCCGCCGAGAGTGTAGGGCGACAAAACCGAAGATGATTGGAAATCGTTGGTATGACTGTGGTTCTTAAACGGATTCTTTATTCTTTAAATTTTTTTTTTTTTTTATCCTTTATTTTTTTTTTTTCTTTTTTTATTGTTATTTTTTTTTTGGGTGTCAAAAAAGTTTGCGCATGAATGTCGGTTTATTTTAAAACGTAGCGCGCAAAAAAAACACCGATAATACCAATCAATGGATAAAAATCATTCGCCAAGGAAGAATGAATATGTAAGACTCTTTATAATTATGCTGATATTTTAAAGGTTGTTTCTATTGTTTATTTTATAGCTCGGTTATTAATTTATTTGATATTGTATATAGAAAGTCGACAAAGGGTTTTAGAGGGCTCATTGAAAACGTGGAGGTAGGGTGCTACATCAAATAAGAAGACTGGGCCAATTTAAAACAACATAAAACAAGCTGAGATATGTATGTCCAATGCATTTTTTGATGGTCTTTTTGCATTCATCGCGCATTGTGAGCCATTGTTGTACCCCATCACACGATCGGGTTAGGATACGAATCGATCCATGCTTGTATAAATGATTGTTTTTTATATTGGGGATCAGAGGAAAACAAAAAGATGCCTAATTGTCCAATCTGCAAAGCGAGTAGATGGAATATGTGGGTCATGGGCAGGAAGTTACCGGGTGGTGGCTCAACTTCTCGCAGGCGCGCAAATCGTGCATTTGGAGATGTTATGACTCGGGATCAGATCACGCAGATGTTCAGGCAACAAGAGCAAGAGAAAGAGTTGCTGAGGAAGCAAGCTGAGGAGGCGCAGGCACGGGCTTATTTGGCTGCGTTAAAGGCTGACGCGGCGGCACAACGAGCTAATGTGGCGCAACAAAATTCTGAGGCGAATAATGCCGCCCTAGGTCAGTTTTTTATGCACTACAACTCACCAAATAGTGCTCGTCCATTTATCCCTCCTACTTTTAGTCTTGTACCCCCACCCTCACCTGGTCCTATACCCCAAATCTCCCCTAATTGGGCTCACTTACTCCAACCTCCCTCTCCCTTTACTCAACCACTCCAACCTCCTTATACCGGCCCACTCCAACCACTCCAACCTCCCTATACCGGCCCACTACAACCTCCCTATACCGTCCCATTTCCTCCCAGTCCCGTCACCAATAATAACTTCAACAATTGTTATCGTCCCGTTCTCAACTACATCGCCTCTGGTTCTAATTCTCAAGACGAACGTCCCCACTACATCCTTCAAACGAATCCCCATATGAACGATTCGCGAAGCTGTGAATAATTGGCTCAAGATTTGGCTCGTGAAAACAATAACGAGTCATCAGGGAAGGAGGAGGAGGACGTGCAACGTACGGGGTGGTGATGATGAGTATTCGGACGACGACGACGATAACAATAGGCGTTTTTATGTAGTATCTTACTATGTGTAATAACTTTTAGACTTGTTACGTTTGTGAAACACGGATTTAGTATTTTATCGTGGCATGGATTTTGTTGAATGGAATTGTGACGTTTAGTAGTATTGTAAAAGTGGATTTGTTGAATTGTATTTGTAACGTTTCGTAATTTATCCTATTATGGATTTGTGGTATTATAACGTTTAGTGATTTGTTATTGTATCGTATTGTGGATTTGCAGAATTCGGGATTTGTTGAAATGTAGATTTTTTCTGGAAAAAATTCCAGAAAAAATCTGGAAAACTGGACAGGCGTCGAGTTTTTTTTTCCATGCACACTTTGTCGACCCTAATCTCAATATTAGGGTCAACAATGTCGACCCTAAACTTAGTGCTATACCTACGTGGAATACCACTAGTAATGTTTAATAAATATCAAACTTAGGGTCGACATTGTCGACCCAAAGTTACAAGTGGAATGTCGACCCTAAAAATTAAATATTAATCGGTTTTCTATATGAAACTTAGGGTCGACATTGTCAACCCAAAGTTACAAGTGGAATGTCGAACCTAAAAAATTAAATATTAAAAGGTTTTCTATATTAAAATGGTTGTAATAAAAATAAAAGTTTAGGGTCGACAATGTCGACCCAAAGTGTCAAAGGAATTGTCGACCCTAAAACTAGTCAAACTATTTTGTTGAAATGTTGTGGTCCCCATTGTCGACCCAAATTTCAAAGGTATTTGTCGACCCAAAGAATTTTGGGTTGAGAGTTTTGGATCGAGTTCTTAGGGTCGAAATTGTCGACCCTAAACACTTTGGGTCGACACCCTTTGTAGTTTAGGGTCGAAATTATTTTCCCTACACCCTTATATTGTTGTAGTGTGGGGACGTCTACAGTTTTGGAATATTATTACTAGAGGTGATGACTGGGAAAAAGCCAACAGACGGCATGTTTAATGTGTTGGGATTTTAAATCTAATTAACCATTAAACACGAGTACGCAGCGGAAAGTAAACACGTATAGAATTCAATGTTGAAAAAGAAGAAAATTGGAGAATGGGGAGGGGACAAGGACCCCGAAAGGCAAGGAGAGAGATCGAGAGAGAGAGACGAGACGACGCGAGTAGAGAGAGCGAAGCTCAGCGAGAGCTAGCTCCGATTATAGAACCCAAAACCCCCCCCCCACACGTCCCTTCCTCACTTCCCTCACCCCCATTCTCTCTTCACCTCTCATTCTCTCTCTCTCTCTCCCCTCTCTCTCTCTTCCCCCCCTCTCTCTCTCCCTAAAATAACTATTCTCTAATAATAATTAAGAAAAAACATATATTTTTTTTTCTTTCTTACATATTGCATAATGAAAATTTTGTTCATTACCTAATTAATTAATAATTTATTTTTAAAATTATGTAATAATAACTTCAACTAAGGGTATTAAAAATAAATTCGATTAAATTTATGTATCTATGTTTAGCAGTAAACAATTAATTGAAACATTTAGACTCACATACTTTTTATCATATACTTTTTTTACAAGAACATAATATTCATCTAGTAAACAATTAATAGATATTTACAAAATTTATAATAACGAGAAAAATATTGCCCGCTCGTTCCAGGGATGTAAAAAAATTTCTTTAGTATTTATGAATTCTAATTTAAATAAGGCTACGCTTTTTTTGTTTTTTTTTTAATTTTAAATAATTTTCATAGCAATACTAATATAAGTTTGTTAATGCTAATACAATTCTTCAATAGAAAGTGTTATCAATAATAAAGAAATGATATGCATTGATAAAAGTTAAATTTATTTGATTGTTTTGAGTTAATTTGTTATTTAACTAAAATTTAAAGCGTATTTGAATTTATATAAAACATGTAACATGTAATGTTACAAAAGTTATAGGGGGTTAAATTGTAAATTTTAATAGTTTATGAACTAACTTGTTAAAGTAGTAACTCGCAAGGGTGGAGCTAGAAAAAATTTCAAGAGGGGCAAAACTTGTTTTTGTTCGTCAATTCTAAAAATAGAAAAAAAAGTGCCAGTGAAAAACTTAATGTTATCAAATTCAAAAAATTCAAGTATGAAAACACAAAAATAAAAAATAAGCTCATGGAAAAACCAAACCGTGCACACCCCTAACAAATATACTCACTATTACTGTAGATTAATAGTAACAATTATGTGATAATTCTTATATATTACATTACATAACTTTTTTGGAAAAATTTAGACGTTCTCATTTATATTGCTTATGAGATAAGAAAAACATAAAATTGCGTGAAAGACTGTTAAAAGGGATGACTAAAATGATATATAAGTATACGCACAAAATTATCAAATAATACACGATATTAACAATTTTTTACAAGAAGTACTACTTTTAAAATTTTACTACAAGTGTAATACTTTTAAAATCTAAGTATACGCACAAATTATAAAAGTATACGCACACAATAAAAATAATTATTTTAAAATGATATATAAGTATACGCACAAAATATAAATAATTATTTTAAAACGTTGAGTTCTAGCAACAAACGTTTCTACGTAAATCATCAGACAGCTTTGGGGAATAAATTAACCAAAATGGTGTAGTTCCATGAGTTCTTGAAGACAATTACTAAGCAGCACCTTCTTTATACACAATCAGTAATCAAAAGTTAAAACTTAAAAGCCATAAAACAAAGATCATTATTCAATATGACAATGCATGTAACAAGCATTGCAATGCCTATCAGCATGTAGAATATCTATAAGAGACTGATAAGAGAGATACACATGCATGATTGCGGGGATTGAAGGATAACTCTGAATTAAACAGGAGATACACATGCATGATTGTGAAGCAAAATCAAATGGCATAAACAATAAATAAAAAACTTGTATCCGCAAGACCATAACCTGGAACCATA
>BQNB010019838.1:0-57949 GCA_026074375.1 Tanacetum coccineum | reverse complement strand
AAATCTTTCAATTCTTATATTTTATAGTATTCTTTGACTACAACTTTGGTCCTTCATGTTTCCATCTTGTTTCATTCGTGTTTTGTCTTATCAACTGAAAATATAATTCCTAACAGGGACCAAATGTGTTAGTCACTAAGGACTTATGGTGTAATGGGTTAAGTGGGTTTAGGGACTTGTGGTGTAAAGTAAAAAGGACTAAAGGTGTAAAGTTTTTAACTGGCTAACGGGGTTAAGGGTTAAACGGTTAAATGAAAATGGGCTTATATGATTTGTTTTTGGGCTGGGTAATATAAAAAAGGGATCTTGGGCTTTTTTTAATAGGTAAAATGGTATGTGTAATATAAATGCTTGATGGGCTGACCCGGCCCATTAATCTGGGTGCGGGTTGGTCCATTTAAGATTTTTTCGTTTCCGGCCTCGTCTTTGACTTTGACTTCTAATGACTTTGACTTTGACTTTTTCACGCTCTTTCCAATCCCGTGCTCGGTTTTGTCGGTTTTGGCTTCGTTTTTGTCCTTATGTTAATATCCGATACATGCACAGTAAATAACACAAAACAAGCAAAAATTTGGCATTTTATGTCCGTTTTTGGTCATTTGGGGTAATTTTATTAGGTAAAAAGTATGTGTTTTTAAACACATACCATACCACTACTCGACGGTCATCCTTTTTGAGTTCGACAAAAAGGTGGAGAAATGGAACAAAACTCGTTAATAATGTGTAACTATTAATTTTATACAAAATGAGTTTATATTTTGTCATCATCAAAAAGGGGAGATTGTTAATACAAATAATGTCTAAAAACCTTATTTATATTTTTTAACCTCTCAACGTTTTGATAATAACAAAATATAAAAACTTTTACGATAAAATTAAACGTTTACAAATTAATAATCGCAAAATTCCATTTTTAAGATTAGTAATCACTTAAGGTATGAACAAACAAATCATTAAGCATGATTAGTGATCAAGAAAATATTTTTCTCATATCCATTACATTTTTACAAAAGAATTTCACAAAATTAATTATACAAAATATATTTTAATTAAAAGAAAAGTTTTATTAAAAACATAAAATTTGAAATTCAAATTTTCCTCCAAAAATGGAAGGTTTCATACCAGATACAACCTTCCTCACAAAAAGACAAAAAAGGGAGCGTAGTCTACTGGGCAGCCCCCGCATAGGCCTGGCGGCCCCCAAATATATCTGGGACCGCCGGGACCGCCGAGACCGCCGCCAGTGACCGTTGGATTTTCCTGCCTATAAATATTGGTCCATTCCTTGAAGAAAATCAGACCTCTTTGCACGAATTTTCTCACACTTCTTTCTCTCTCTAAAAACCTTCTTTCTCTTACTAAATATTTTGATCACTAACATCTCTTGATCTTGTTTCAAGTGATCTAATCTCTTCTTCTCATCTCTTCCCACTCATTCAAGTGCAAGAGAAGAACATTCGTATTCGTCAAGAAACAAATTGTTATTTAGAGATCTCACCTCTATTCTTCTAAGTACCAAATCTCTATTGTAATTATCTAGTGTATTTGTGTGATTTAGATATTGTGTAAATTCGATAGTGTAGATCTAGTGATTGTGTATTGATTGTGAAGTGGTAGATTGGTTCTAGCTAAGATTAGGACTCGACATTTAGCTTAGTGTCGGAAAATAATGTAAGCGACGTGTAAACGGTTTTCTCCTCCTGAAGGGAGCTTGTTGACATAGTGAAATCTCGAGTGGGAAACTCAAGGAGTAGAGTAGGGCGAAGAAGAGCTTCGTAGTCAAACCACTATAAATCTTGGTGTCTTGGTTTGATTGTTCCTTCTCTCATCTCTTTATATTGTTGTGATTGTTATTTACTATTAGTTTAGATATTTACTTGGTTGATTCATATTGTTGGTTGGTTGAACATACTACTCGAATCTAAGTATTTTGAAAGCAAACTTTTAAAACGAAAACGAACCTGTAAACTATTCAACCCCCCTTCTAGTTTCCACATGAGTGATATTGAGGGGTATATATAATTGGAAAAGTTCCATTTTGGTCCCCTCAATATTTATAAATTTAGTCCCTAAAAATAACCCTAAAGTTTTGAAATTGGCATAACAACCCCCTGGGATATTTTCGGACATAAACAGTTGTCTTCGGCACGTGGGGGATTCTGGTTGGCTGTTGTCGCTGACTGGGCTCCATGTGGCAGCTGACGTGGCGAAGGAGATAAAAAATATCTGCCATGGCTCAGACTCGAACTCGCGCCACTTATATTGAAGCTAACTCTCCCAACCACTAGACTTAGAGTCCAATTGTGTTAATATTTGCAAACAGTGTTTATTTAAACTCTTATTGGGCTGGGCTTATAACTTGCCATATTAACTTGGTCGGTCCATTCAAGGAGAACCGAGTCGAGTCTTGAAGCGTGGCCAGATCCGTTGTACTCGTTCTTTCGTGCTCAAATGGTATGCTCGTGTCCTTGCTTGGATTTCGTCTTAACTTTGAAAAATGAGCAAACTTGATCGAGTCGAGTCTGAAAATAACCGTTTTTGTTTTGTTTTCAATCCTTTGTACCTGCAAGACATAATAACACATACCAAACATATTTGCAATATAATTTATCATATTTTATGGTTATTAGTCCAATTTAGAGTGTTTTCTGGGGGTAAAACGATGTGTGTTTTAGCACACATCAAATTCCCCCACACTAAGCCATTGTTGGTCCCACACGCAATGTTTATTTTACACGTTGTGAAAGAAAATCTTTTAACCCCCCTTAACTAATAACCCCTCACATCAAACGAGAACTGAAACGCGTTCATCAAGGGGTATAAGAAAAATCATTTGTTTCAAAAACGCCCTGCTTTAACCATTTATTCATTAATAGATAAAAGACTAAGTTAAAATTTATTCAAATTATATAAAAGCTTTAAAGAACGAGAGTTCGTCATCCTTAATTTTCACAATCTCCAAACCAAGCTTAAAACGAAATCACAACTAAATATAAAATTAGATGCTAACACTAGTCATAAATGCTAATTGTTTAAGTGAAGCTACTTTTCGCTCCCTTATTCCTAATTCCTCTTAGGATTTTATTTAGAAAACATAAAGTGAAAAAAGATCACTTATTTTAATAGCTTAAGGTTTTATTATTATAAAGAAGACCGGTTTAAACCATAATTAGTTTGAAATCCTTTCCTAAAGAAATGATTTGTTGAGAATAGGGTCCACATTAAGGTTCTAATTTCACATGATTTAAGGGATATCCTTTTTATTTCATCCAAAACAACTCAACTACGAGTCCAGAGACGGAGGCTTTATTTAGATATCGCTGAAGTCGAAATTTGGCTTTATTATTATTAATATAGCAACAATATTAGCCCTTGGTCCTTTAAACAACTGAGACATCAAGAGCGAATCGACAATAAATAGTAGTCTTATTTCGACCTCGAGAATTTCCTCGACCTTTTTGAATTCTGAGTCAACGGGAGCGAACCGTTAGGAAACAGTAAACTTTTATCAGTCTCGGATTATTATTATTATTACTTCCACCTTTTAAACAACTGAGTCAACGGGAGTGAACCGTCAAGAAATAGTAGTCTTATTTCGGCTTCAGTTTATTATATTATTATTCTTTTATAGCCAAATTTCAAGTCTTGTGGTCTTTTAACTACCTAGACAACGGGAGCGAACCGTCAGGAATTGGTAGCCTATTTCCCCACAACACTGACAAAACCTCAATGTGTACCTTAATTTCATTAGAAGGAATCTCTAAGAAGGGATTAGAAACTAAGAATCGTAAAAACCATGCAACTTTATTTATTGAAAATTATTTTATTTCGTTTATTTAGCTTGTGGGAGCAAAAAATACAATTAACCTCTATGAGCTCTAAAGAGATCCAACTACTCCACGCTTAGCATCTAACTTATATTCAACTCTATCATTTTTCGTTCTTTGCAAAAATTGTAAGTTTTACAAACGCTTATTCTCGAAAGCTAAGGGGAAAGCTAGAGTACGATATTCGGTCAAGTCAAAATCTCCCTTGTTCTAGCTAGCTAGGGAAAACTATTTATTATTTACCACATTGTTTATATTATTATTTTTTTCATCATTCTTTTTTTTACATAAAATAAAACAACATATTGGTTAAAAACGGGTTGCGTGAGGCACAGACAAGCACATGTATGATCATTTTGATCGTGAAGTTGTGTTGTGATAGATTGGTCTAGCTAAGATTAGAACTCGACATCTAGCTTAGTGTCGGAAATTGATATAAGCAACGTTGTGTACGGTTTTCTCCACCATAAGGGAGCTTGTTGACATAGTGAAGAAAACTCTCGAGTTTGGTGCTCGAGGAGTGGAGTAGACCGAAGAAGAGCTTCGTCACCGAACCACTATAAATCCTTGTGTTGCGGTTTGATCTTTCAACTCTTATCTTTTATTTACTTCTACATATTTACATTGTTCATATTGTGCAAGTATTGAATTCACAAAAAGTCGAATATAAGTTTTTATAAACAAATTTTAAATATTAAATTAAAAAGAGGTAAACTATTCAACCCCCCCTTCTAGTTTTCCACAACGTATATTAATCATGTAAGCATCTAGTTTAACCAACTAATGCAAACAAATAGTGTATGTATGTCCCGTGAAAAAAACTTTTGTATGATGCAATGTTTGTGAAAAACGGTTATAGTCCAAGTAAAACATTTGACCTGGTTCTCTATAACCTTGGCTCTAGATACCAATCTGTAACAGCCCCAAATTGGGTCGCAGTAGAATAAGGGTCCGAGAGTGTTACTTTATAGATCAATAGCACAAGATATGAGAGAACGAACTCTAAATGAGTCATTTAAAAATGATATATTGGATTTAATAAAATTGTTTGTTACAAAAGCTCACAGCTTAACTTGTTCATCCTTGAAAATGTAAAGATTTAACTACATAACAAATATTCCCCAAAATGTAATGCAAATAAATCTTTATGCAATATGACTCCTAAAATAACGACATCCAATGTATCCTTGCCCTTGCAGCTTATTGACCTGAGAAAAACAAGCTTTAAAACGTCAACATAAAGTTGGTGAATTCACAGGTTTATGTAATGTATAGAGTAGGACCGCAAAATTTCAAGTGCGTAATAATGTAACACATACAATATCACAAAATGTAATTACGTTTCCCTAAGCTCATGACACTGAAGCTCGACATGTATGAATTGCAATATAAATTGTCAACATTGCCCATGTGGATGTTCAACCCGCAACATCCTAAATCCGACATGGTATACGTCCGTTAGTTTGGTACCGCCAAAACTAGTGAGCGCTACTCACCCGAACGGGGATGTCAATCCCAAATAGATCTATTTATAACATTCGCGCTTACACCAAGTAATTGACAGTTCATGATAAAGAGCTCAGTGGGTTATCGCTACTTAAGCTAACATGTGATCTTGTTTAAAAGTGTACTTACGTCCGATAAATAAAACAATGCATGTTTCTCACCCCAAAAGTTGTAAATCATTGTAATTGTGTAAAATGGGGCTATGAACTCACCTCAGTGAATGATTTGATTATATAAATCAAATATGTAAATCGTCTCGGGAAATCCGAATGCAACCTAATTAGTTATAGGTCGTATGGGTATAATGTATTTGAATAATTACAACCTATAATTTTATAGAGTTACATCACCACCTAAAAGTCTTTGTGTAATTTATAACATCGAAACCATATTTAAATTGCATTTGTTAAATAAACGTCTAAGTATTTATCTTTGTAAAAATATTATCTTTGTCTAACAATTTATTATTTGTTAAATATACTTGATTTAATATTTTTAGTATTTATATAATGATATTATATAAATAGTTTAATTGTTTTATAAAATAATATTTATAAAGTTAAAAACATATATAAATATTAAATAAATGATACTACAATATTTTTTAAGATTTTTATAGCCCAAACGAACCCGAAAACACTCATAACCCATATTTTATAACTCTAACAGCCCACGTGTGTTTTTATAAAAATAGTGCACAAGAGTAAAATAATGCATCAAACCTTTATAAATACATAAATTTCCCTTTTTAACTCTGCGCGTTCTTTATATGTACGGAATCGTGATGATATAATCTAACAAAATATTGTATTTACAAATTTTATAATATTTTGTAAAAGAACAGTAACATTAATTTGTTATTTATAAAAATACTTTTTATAAATTAAATTATCGAAATCTCGTAAAAATCATAACTCCTTCGTTATGGCTTCGTTTTTAATGTTCTTTATATCTACGAGATCGTGTTGAGATGTTCTATCCTGATAAAATATTTATAAAATTTTATCAGATTCGAAATAATGACAGTTTTTATAAAACAACTTTTATAAAAACACTTTTATATATTTAATTATCGTAATCTTGTAAATATCGTAACTTCTTCGTTATAGCTTCATTTTTCGAGTTCCTTATATATTTGGAATCCTCATAAAATGTACCATCAAAATAAAATATTCATAGAATTTATTAAATTCTGTACTATTACAGTTTTTATAAAAATAACTTTTATAAAAACATTTTTTATCGTAATCTTGCAAAATTCATATCCCCTTCGTTATAGCTTCGTTTTTCGAGTTCTTTATATACTTGAAATCATTATGAAATGTACTATCATAATAAAATACTTCCAGAATTTATAAAACTTCGAATTGTTACAGAATATTAAAACAGTTCGTATATACATGATATATAATTTGTTTTATAAACTTTTGACATAATTAAATTATTTCAAGTCCTCTAATTTTGTTAATAACAAATCTTCCACATATTATTAGTCCTCTAATTATTGTCCATCATTTTATGTCCAAATAAAATGTCCTCATAATTATTTATTTATAAACTTTATAAATAAACTTTCAACAATTAATTTATAAACTAAATCTATAAATTAACCAACACTTATATAAAGTATGTTTTTATGTTCTAACATATTTTTAACATCATTTCATCATGTGAAAACATAAATTCGAATTCTATTTTATTTTATAAACTTATAAAATAAATCCTAGATGATGATTAACAATATAACAATTATATAAAATGAAAATGAATTATTAGAAAAGATTAGGGTTTATGTTTAGACCTTAGAAGAATGTATGAAGATGATAACACAACTTAAACCTAAGTTTTCAACCCAATTTACTTGCAAGAAAACCCTAATTATATCTTAAAAACCCTAATTTTCTTCTGGATTAAACTCTTGATTATATGCAACCCAAGCTTCTAAATACCCTTGATATACCTTATACATAAACCTTGATAACAATAGTATACTTGTAACCATGATAATACAAAATATATGAATTTTTTGTGTGTGTTGTTTTCTAGCCGTGACCTTAGAAAAGAAATGAAAGAGTTTTTGTGTTTGATTCTTGTAGAAATGATAAGTGTGTGAACTAGTTACTTTATGGCATCTATTTATAGCACAACGTGTAGTAAACCACTTCAAGTAAATTATAAAACCATGTATGAGGGGGGGGGGGGGTTCATAAGGGTTTAGGAGTAAGGATTTATGAATTGTTTATGTAGCTAGGTTGTAAGAAAGTAAGGTTATGTGTAAGAGGAACATGGGAGTGTAAGATTGATTTGACCTAGCAAGTAAGCATGCACTTTCTTGTTCTTCTTTCCCTTTGAATCAACCAAACAAACACCCATGTGTAGGAGACAGAATGTATTATTTGATGGCTTGAACTAGTTGTATGTAAAAGGGTTTAATCCTTTGGGTAAAGGATACACTTGTTTAATAGATAGTGGAGTGTTTATGATTTAATTTTTGTATGGTTTGTATTGGTGAAGACATATACACGGCTAGTACATGAATTAATATAGAAATGATATAGGTTTTAGGTATTGGGTATAATAGTGGGTATTTGTTAAGTATAGGTGGGTTTATGCGTTCTCATGCATGCATGAAAGTGTTTTATTGCGAAACGTAAACGTTTTACTTAACGAATAAAAAAATAAAAAGTGTAAAGTTAATAATTATCTGCGTAATATTTATATAATACTTGCTTGAAGTTAACTTTTATTTGTTTGATTCTCGTTTACGCTAATTGTTGATTTTTAGTTTATGCGATTTAACTTAACGATAAAAATTAAAAGTAAACGCGTAAAAGTATAAAAGTAAATAATTGAACATATGGAGTCGTAAAATGACCTGAAATAACAGATTGTTACACACTCTTTTCTCTTTCACAATCGGATTATTTTGTTTCTCATTCATTTTTAGCCTAGTTGCTTCAGTTAAATCTATAGTCTCTTCAGAGTCAATCACATACAATGGATCATGTTTCATAACTAAGGTATGACCACAATACAACGCATGTTGTTTTCGCTGAGCTTGCGTAAGATACAATGGATTTTGATAACCAAGAGCTGTTTTGTGATTTTCATCATAAAATACTTAAGGTTTCGTTAACATGTGCATCGCTTGCACAGATTGACCCATTTTGTAAACAATATTGTCAAGAGCTTTAATTTTCTTTCTAAATCCATAATTTCTTCAATGTATTTATCTTCTTTTTCTTTATTTTTTTTTTCAAAACCTCAACCGTGTTTGACAAATTCTTGTGACTTTCTACATTGGCAGAAAGTTGCAATTTTAACATTTGAATTTATTTTTCAAAATCGGCAACCATTTGCATTTCAATCAACGATTATACCTCGCATTTGAGAACCAATATATTTTTCACGGTCATTTAAACAAAATTTCTATCTTTTTAAAAAAAAATTGACATGCTCTTTGTATCGTTCAAGCTCAGCGATTAATGATTCATTTACAGTCTTATTTTCCTGATTAACCGCATTGCATTTTGATACTTGATTAGACATTTCCTCTGTTACAGACATTATTATTGCATCTTGTTGTTCAGAAGAAGTAGTATCTTGAACAACTTCATTTTCATTTTTTGCATATATTGCTCATAAGAAATAACATTGCTGTCACTTATAATGTCAATATTTGAATCGTCAACAAAAACTGGTTGTTTAGAATACTGCATCTCTTGAACACTTTAATCCATCACATTTTTATCTTGATAAATGTTGTAATTTGGTACCTCAAAGAGAACATCTGAATCGTAAGCAAAGAGTTTGGCCATAAGAACTGCACTTGCTGATGGTGCTTCATCACAGTCTGAGTCGAATGCATCAAGATCATCTGTCTGGAAGATAGCCGTATTTGGCAATGTCTGAGTATCTGGGCCTGAATCAACTCTGTCCCCTAGGTCTGCCAAAAATGCAAGTTGTTCTTCATCCAAAATCAGCACTGATTCCAAATCTTAAGCTAGCAACATATTTTCCTTAAACCATTATGAGTTCTTTAGCCTCTTTGGTTGAGTATACTATCTTGCCATATGACCCTCACATGTAGCATTGTAACATCTAACAACCTTTATCTAATTTGCTATATAATTTCCCATATTTCTATTAGCCCATGTTCTAGTAGCATTACCCTTTGCTCCACTACCTGCATAACCCTGAGCCTTCTTCCCTACACATTCTGCACCGTGACCCTGCCATCTTGAATAGTGCCTTAGTTCCTTAGATTGGAAGAGGTCTTAAGTTGGTTGTTGGTTGTTGGTTGGTGCATATCATGAGGAAAATACTATGCTGATGAATGACATTGCTTTGTTTAGACTGTTAATTAGATCATTAGTGGAAAGAAATGATTGTACACCAAGCCCTGAATCAAGTTGTAGAAACACTGCTGATGATTGTTGTTGAACAACTGGTGCTTGATATCCACTGATGTTTGATGAACAACTGGTGTAGAGTATGATTGTTGATGAATGGGTGCTTCATAAGAATGTGGTTATGGAAGAGATGTGTAGAAATGTTAAGCAATTGGTGAAAGCTGTTGGTGATACTGTGATAAATTATATTGAGGTTGATGATTATTATCGTATGGAGGTGTGTTGTAGGAATTAACAACCAGGGAAAGAGGATCTAGAAATCTGTCCCTTATCATACGAACTTAACTAGCATGAAGCTCACGTTGCCTGAGATACACATATAGCTGATCAAAGCTTGACTCGTGCATATCTTTTGCTAATTTGACATCAGTAACAAACTTGCTACATTATGGTTGAAGGTTACTCACAAACTTAGTATTAAGTTAAAGTTTCTTCATAGTCATCCCAATCATGTTCATGTCATTAATCAGTTAAGGAAACATCAAGTAATACACGTGAATTGTTTCCCCCTTCTCAGATGTGAATCGATCAAACTCATTGTACAACTTTGATTCTCGTTCTTGTAGTAAGAGTTTTGTTCCTTCTATAAGTAGCTTGACTCTGTCCCAAATCTCCTTAGCAACTGTGTGATGATTCACAAGAGTATAAACATCTGGTTGTAAACCTTGAAGAACAATATTAGTTGCTCTTATGTCACATTCTTCATGAATCTTCTCTTTGTTAGTGAGATTATCATAAGTTCTTGGTCTTGTGGATGCCGGTGAAGTTGGAGTGCCAGGTACTTCTATCGTTCCATATTGAAATGGACCATTGAGTACTGAGTCAAGAAGATCTTTACCATGTTCCTTACCTCGTATATAGAGTAGCATACAACTCTACCATGAGTTATACTGACTCTTTTCGAGCATAGAAGCACGGTTATCAGCCCCTGCTACAATAACGTTCTCTGTCATCGTAGACATTTTGAATTAATTGATGTGTGAAATGATATTATAAGATTTTTTCAATGATTAGTGAGAGTTGTGTAATTGTGATGTTGTTTTAAGTGTTTTTTATTTGTGTTTTTATTGTTCCAATATATGTTTTTGAGTGCACAAAAAAAAATATATTCAAATCGCTAAAAAAACTAGTCAAATCGCCTGATGGTATTGGTCAAATCACCTGAGGAAATGAGTCAAACCGCCTGGTAATACTAGTCAAATCGCCTGATGAATAAGCAATCAAATCGCGAGATTTATTGAATCAAACTGCGTGATGATTGAGTTCAAACCGCGTAATATACTTAGCTAAATCACCTAAAAATCTAACTCAAATTGCTGGATTAAGATGGATCAAACCGCCTGTATTGTTAACTCAAATCACTTGAAAAATAGACTCAAACCGCGTGAAATGGTAAGTCAAATCGATGGACACTTGGATTCAAATCGCTTGAATTTTAAAGTCAAACCGCCTGAACTTACTCAAATCACGGGAAAGCTATTGCTCAAATCGCTGGAACTAAGACTCAAATCGCTGGACCAAGGTCTCAAATCGCCTTAATGATCTATCAAACCGCCTAAAGATTCACTCAAACCACAGGATACAACTGTCAAATTGCGTGATTACGAAAAAGTACCTAGGAGTCAAAACACTTAAAAACACCTAAAAACATAATTTTTAACGTTTTTACCTAAATATTTTTGCAAAACTAAGTATATCTAAGCTATATCTAACATAAAAACAATAACTTTAACATTTTTAACATCAAAATTTTGGTCACTTTTATTTTCGCATATAAAGTTTAAAAACACACTTTTTGGTAGATTTTTGCAAGTAAAATGCGCATAATCAACACATAATCATCCCATGGCAACTGATACCAATTGTAGGATAGTATCACTCACACATACAATGAATATAGAAAGAAAGTCTAGAGAGAAAAAGAGGTGGTTAGCTTTCTAGAGAGAGAAAGGAAGAAATGCATATGAATAACTAGAAAACCAACACCTTCTTCATGTATAGAGAGGGTATTTATACTTACAAGTGTTGTATGGGGTGTGGGCTATCCATGGATAGTCTATGGGTTGGCCCACTTCCTTTACTAAACTATTACACGTTTAACTATGAGCTAAGATCTAATATATTTGTAGTGATCGAGTGTTTTCTTGATTCCTAACACACTTAGTCATGGATCTTAAAAGGAAAAGAAAAAACAAACAACGAAGTACAAACCTACATGAGACCTTTTTCAAAGATGTTGAAGTCATATAGAGATTGTGTGTAGTTCAGATTTGGTAGAGCATAAATACCAAAGAAAGTTTTTGTTTGTGTTCAATTTTCACAGAAAGTTGCATCTGTGTTTGCGGTTTAAATTACACAACAAAAGAAAAAAGAAAAATCATAGATCCGGTGGTCTAGGTGAATTAAACCATATGATAGTCATGATTTTAAAGAGAGAGAGAGTAGAAGGAGAGAATGTAACAAAAAGCACACTTCTCTAGAGAGAGAAAATGTGTGTGTAATAAGTGAAAATTGAAAGTATTACAAGTCTCACCCCTCTATGGAAGCCTTGGAGGGGTATATATAGTCCATACACTACTAAACTATGCAAAGTTGCCTAATCTAGTCCCTGCGTATGTGACTATGATAAACTATGGTAATTCCGTAATGTCGTCACATAAAATGAAATCCTAACAATCTTCCCCCATGGGACGATATACGAAATTACTTACAATATTTTTCTAACAAGTCCATAATGATTAAGAACAAGAGCTTCCACGAAGCTTCTAATGTTGATGATGTCGTCAATGGCCTTTGACTTCAAGTCTGCACTCCACCATGAATCATCTTTGTAGTACCTTATAGGAGAAATACTGTAATATGCACGAACTAAGTAACCCATACACTTTTGGTTAAGGAGAAGCTTCTGAATTAGCTTCCCCCTGATTCATGCCACATATTCATCACTACGAGCTATGTTGAACTGGACAATACCCGGGGTGACCGAGTCTTTTTCATGAACCTAACAATCTCCCCCTAAAGGAGGTCACCCCTAAATATACTAATTAAAGCTCAACAGTCTTTGAGTTGATCATCTATTCCAGCTCGTAGTCTTTAATAATATCTTTGTACTTTGTATAGTGGTCTTTAGCATTGTTCCATCGAGCTTGTCTTTGTATGTGATCTTTAAGCTTTCATTGAGATCATCATCCACAGTAATTCTCTTTATCATCCTTGTTGTGTAGTATTGCCTCCTTGTGATATTGTGACCATCGGACCGACATGCTCACACTTTTATGGATCATGATAGCAAGCATCAGTGTTGCAGAAGTTGTGTTGTAGGTCTTTCAGCTATCATGATGTCATTGGATAAGAATATGAAGTGTGAGCATGGGGTTGTGAATTGACATGTCTCTGGCCAGCAGCTGCAACCGTTGGGATTCCTGCAAGTATATGTTAGTAATAAACAAATGAAAGTGTCTTTGTTCACTTTCGTTGAATAAAGTTGCAAGAACCACGGTTCCCCGTTAATTAGTATAAATACTGCCTGTGATTAGGTAGAATTCTGAAGAATCTCCTTGACAGGGTTTCGCAGCTGTGCTAGTCATTCTCAAACCGGAGCATCTCAAAGTAGACAAAGCACGGAGTGAGTAAACCAGTGAATTAGAAACCCACTAATTAAAGAGAAATTGATTTGAAAATCAGTCGCATATCACTCAGAAGAAAGTTTTTGTGACGCATCAAAAGTTTTATATCATAAGATCAAATTTCATCTGAAACACATTTGTTTTGAAAGATATAAACAGTCAATGTGCTCGAAAATCAGTTGTTGAGCACATCGAAAGGTTTTTCAAAAAATAACTCGTCAATTCATATACTGGAACAAGTTTGATTCACTCGGAATCGCCCCATCGTTGTTTTCCAGTTGTCAAAAGTTTGATCCTTAAGAGGATCTCACAAGTTACCTACCAAGAGCTTGTTTTATGGTGGCTCTAGAAGGGTTTCCATCTTCATTGTGAGTACTTACGTATCACTGGATGTTCTGGCAATACCACGAGGATAATGCGTAGGACTCTTAACATCTTGCTTGTTATCACAGTGTGTGATGAACAAGCATAGTTTGTATTAGTGTCCTAGCAAGATTTACGGACGATCTCATGGCTCTAGACTCAATAGTGCACTTTTGGTTTTTAGTAGTCGGAGGCTGGAGCGGACTGCCACCTTTTCAATATCGTCTAACTCAGAGTGAGAGAGACGATAGAAATGTATTGATCTCTATGAGAAATGAAACAAGAATACTTTGAGGGATTTGAGTGGCTAGGGAGGGTTGTGCAACGTATCACTGGGTCCATGATACTTGTCTTCAATGTCAGTGATCAACCATGTGATTCTGACAGCATATGTAGTGACCCGGTTTCTGCCTAATGTTTAAGGAGGGTTGCTTTCTTTTCACCCTTTATCTTAACATTTCTTTTTCATTCTTCAACCCCTTCAGTGCTTACCGAGTCTTCATTACTAGAACCTTGTTGGGTATGTTCCAGTACTAGCTCCATCTTAGTCCGCACTATTCCCTTATTCTCACATTACTCCCTTTTAATCATACCTAAGGAATTCTACACTAACTAGTGAATTGTCCCTGGGTAGATCCCTTTGGCTCTGGCGGGATCGTGGGAACGATTACCTAGCCTTACCATCCTCATAACTCTAATAGAATAATTATAGGGTCGGTCTTTGGTATTTCTACAATTGTCATCATACACCATTCGCTCCGCCTTAATATGTGCATCGAATTCGAAAGAGTTTAGCACATATGGGAGAGCCTATACTTGAGTCTAAAAGATCACATTTTTATCAGATTTTCATATTAAAATCACATTCTCTCCCCTGATCAAAAATTTCAAACCCTTTGAGATTTATGATCTCAATGGATTTAAATATGTTAGAAAAATTTAGGAGAAAATGTGTCTAATTTATACAAGCCAAGAATGGAACATATTCATGCTCCCCTTTAATTCTGGAGGGACATACTTCGTGTCAGTTATTATGAGTTTGTTCTAATGGTTACAAAATTTGACACAAACTCAGAAAAGACATAATATACTGACATAAAATACATCTTAATCACTACTGTATAATGTACATAAAGATATATTATACCATTTAAGATGATGTTGACCTGAATACCGAAATGAAGATATCATTATGTTCTTTGTAGAAGTTTGTAGTCAACATCCCTTAAACTTTCACCACCAAAGCTTTCGAGGCTCCTGAATATTCATCTGATCTTGAGCCTCCTCATTATGAAGCTTTAATGGCTTCCCCCCAAACTGACAATCTTCTTATTGAGCAGATTCAAAGCTTTCTTACAAGCTTAGAATAATTAAGTGCACAGCGGAATAAGTAGCAAACCACGTCAAATATTGCTGCTCCTTTTAAGAATAAGCATAGTGATTATCCGATCAGGGGATCATCAAATAGATCAGCAACGTATCTTCTCACGCTTGAATAATCTTCTCACTTTTCTTCCCACTGGAAGCTGAAGTAATGCATACCAAAAGTGTCAAGAGATCACTTCCCCCATGTAGTTGAAGTGATGCAATCAGTCTCATTATATGAAGCCCAAAAACCCGAAGTACACACTCAATCCCATCAATAAAGTCAAAAACGTAGCTTCAAAATCAATTAAGACCCGAAAATGCACTTTTCTCCCTTTAGGAAATTGCAGATGAGAATTGCTCCACCAAAGTCAACTAAGCCCCGAGTGTAAGCAATTTATCCCGTATGTAGTCGAAATGATAACACCAAGACAGTACCATAAAAACAACTAAGTACCGGATGTAGTCGAAATGACAACACCAAAACAGTACCATAAAAATCAAGTACATCCCAGATGAACACATTTAAATTGTTTTACCAAAGTCAACTAAGTCCCGAGTGAAAGCAATTTATCCCGTATGTAGTCGAAATGATAACACCAAGACAGTACCATAAAAACAACTAAGTACCAGATGTAGTCGAAATGACAACACCAAAACAGTACCATAAAAATCAAGTACGTCCCGGATGAACACATTTCTTCCTGTAGGATACTGACTCACTGGAGGAATCATCATACAATTGTGTACCTCTTTTATCATCAGAGAAACGATTTCTTACATCTCTTCCCCCACATAGTTGGAATAATACAACCAAAAGCCACGAGGTACAACACTGATTTTCTCTGTGGTTATGAATTTTGTCTTCCCGGAATGACCTTAAACAAGGAGAAGGTATGAAGTTCGTCACGTGTACTCGTTGAGCATTCAGATGTATGTCTCTTTCCCCCTTGCTGGTTTTGCTACCTCAGAATCAGCAAAACATTATATGCACATGTACTTGAAATCATGTGAGGAGAATAAATTAGTTCACATCTGTCCCGTAAGAATCACCTGCTGATCAAATCTCTACTCATAAACTCTTTCTGACTATCTTTACCAACCCCTTTGTAGGCTAATTGAAGTAACCACTGATGGAGTAAACCCGATATACCAAACTTGAACATGAAGTATAATTCCTTGTTCTTGTGACTTAAGCTTGCACTAATGTTGGAAGAACGGTGTAGAGAATTTGTGCTCCAAGCAAATCTCTAAGTACTCTATACACTCAACTAAGAGGCATAAGAAGTACAACACCTCTTGAAACTATCCACATCGTCTTCTGCGTGTGACACTGAGTACTACAACATAACTCCTTTAAGTGATAGTTATCCAGGTCTTCAACCATCCACCCCGACTTCTGGAAACTAGATAAACCAAGTCTTCAGCTTAAATCTTAAGCTCGAGCAAGTTATCATTGAAAGTCATGCATCTAACCAACCTCGATTTCAAGATAAAATAAGGTCACGCCTTCATGAAATGCCACTTCAATCTCAAATAAGTGATACCCGATCAACTCCGTAGTCACTTAGAAAAATTAATTTCAAATCTAGCCATGACAAATTAAATTCCATTGATTCTTTATAAAGATCCATCCCGGTCTCATCACTTAAACATTGTCACTTTGTCACTTTTGAACCTTGAATACAACCATTTAACCAAATAGTACCAAATATTATATAAATGGTTTAGTATACGTTATACTACTAAACTAGAAATGCTCAATTGTAATTTAGTTTGTAAAGTGGTACGTAATACACTAAAACTACTATTTTTCAATCCTTTGCTAATAATTTGGCCTAAATGATGATTATTAGCCAAAATCCATGAAATACTAGCTCATTCCTCATTGACAAAAAAAATTCAGCCCACTTCCAAAACTCATATAGTGATCGAGCCCACAACCATATATTGTACTCATGAGCAACAAACTTAATCGATTCATCGAGCCCACAACCATATTCAGGCCCATCACGAAGCAACAAACCTAATAGAGTCCATATTCAATACTTGGATAAAGCCCAAAATTCAGTTTGTCAATACCTGGTCCATAGCAAGATTTGTGGTATAAGAGTTGATAATCCCTAATTTTTCTCTGATAAGACAAACCCTAATCTCTCCAACTAAAACACGCAGTCACATTTCCCTTCTTTCTCCAAAATCAAAAAAACGCAGTTAACCAACCCACCCTCATAATCAATATCACTTCACTAGTACACCTCTTCAAATGAAATCCCAAAATAAACACCCTTACCATTTCGGCTACAATTCGAATAACACCATGAAAGTTAAGGCTTCAAGATCCCTTGAGGGTCTCGGGTAAGGTATTTGTGTTGTTCTTGTTTTGAGTCTTGAAACGAATCAAAGAAAATATTATAACTCAAGTGTTATAAATATTTCTTTATGTTCGAATATTAAAAGAAAAAGGTTTAACCTTTACAATGATCAGTGATGAACTCATGATAAATCTTTGAAAGATTTTGGTTATGAAACCGTAACACGAATCTGAGATTAAATTGTTTCGAGTCATTGTTGTTTGGAGAAGAGATTGTGACGATGGGATTAGTATTAGTGATGTTGGATTTGTTTGTGGATTAAGGAGGTGGGATAGGATAGATTGATGGTGGATTTATGGTTGTGATTTATTGGTTAATTGATGGTTGTTGTTGATATTGTGGTTTAAGTTGGGTCTGTTTTCTCCTTTATTCATTTATGTTTGTGTTCGACTCAGTGAGTTGACCGGGTCAACTCGGTAAAATACCGAGTTGACACGGTTTGGGTCTTAGGGGCAAACCGCAAGATAAAAACGCAATGCTCTAGACAAAACGCAACCTTTAGACAAAACGCAACATTTCTTAAAATTTTGACAGCATAGCGTTTGACTTTGACTTTGATAAAGGGTCTTCAGTAGGCAAAACGCAACACCAAAACGCAAGATCAAATCGCAGTGACTTCTTTGAGGCAAAACTCAACAAATCTTTGGGCAAACCGCAACCTTCTTAAGCAAAACGCAACCAGTAAATACAAAACGCAGTGAGAGGCAAAATGCAGTACCAAAACGCAAGATTTGAAGACAACCCGCAAGGCTTCAGGACAAAATGCAATGTCACTTTCAAGCTAGTACACACGTCGTTTTCTCCAGGTTTGTCTCTATTCCAAAAGTGATAAAGCTACCAAAACGCAACACTGTTGAGTATGCATAAATAAGCTCAATAAGCTATTCGGACCCACGAATAAGCCATGAACATACGAAATAAGCAGTTTAAGCAACCCAAAGCTCAAAATAAGCCGTGAACAATAGGCTTGAAAATAAGCTTAAAGACTAAATCTGCCATTTACCCAATAAGCCTTTTTTGTTTGAACTGTGGACATAAAATGACATTTAAAACATGTAGAATAATTATCTATTTGGATACATGGACATTTAAAAGGGGACAAGTTTGACCAGATTTTGAAACCAGTAGAAAAAAAAATATGGCGATGGACTTAAAAAAAACTTATACGAGACAGACAAAGTAACCATAAACAAGATTTTGAGACGAGTGACAGATTAGTAAATACCAACCGGACCATACAACATGTAAACCGACCCAAGAACGGCTCTGATGCCAATTGTTAGAAACAAAGAATCATAGATCCGGTGGTCTTGGTGAATCAAACCAAGTAAAGCCAGTCATGTTTGTAGAGAGAGAGAGAGAGAGTAGAGGGAGAGAGTAAACAAAAAGCACACTTACCTAGAGAGAGAAAGTGTGTGTGTGATAAATGAAATGCAAAGTTTACAAGTCTCACCTCTTCATGGAAGCTATGGAGAGGTGTTTATAGCCCATACTTAACTAAACTATGTATTATTGGCTAATATAGTCCCTGCGTATGAACTATATAAAAACTACGGTAATTCCGTAATATCGTCACATAAAATGAAATCCTAACACAGATCGAATTGGATATCGACTTCTAAGGGATGTAAGACTCTATCGTTTAACTATTTTAAATTGCATGAAAGTAGTCACTCGTTTAATGTCTTTATAATGATTAGGAAAGTATTAACTTTGAAAATTATTCAAAACGATTGGCATTGGTTGTTTCTTAACGATTGGCATTGAATAGTTTCCAGCATTGTTAAACATTCCTAAAAAACGTTCCATAATTTTCAAACATTCCGTCATTAGTAGTCTGCCAGCCGTGTAAGTTTAATTACTTCCCAACATTAGTTTCAATATTTTGCATTAATTCCTTTTGCATTAGTTTCAGCCATGTTTTTTTTTTGAACGACAACTTTATTAGAAACACTAGCAAGAAGCTAGACAATTACAAAGAAATCAAATTTAGTTTCCAGCCATGTATCTTCAACATTTCCTTTAATACTTTCGGTATTTAATTTTTTAGTTTTCAGTTTCAGTTTTCAAGATTTGTGTAAATATCCTTTATGTGTAGTATAGATATAGATAGGGGTGTCAGTAGGGTCGGGTTGACCCGACCCGAACCCGATAAAACTTATCGGGTCGGGTTAAATCGGGTTAAAAATTATTGTCGAGTTGTTTTGACCCGAACCCGACAACCCGATAGTGTTATCGGGTCGGGTTCGGGTTGAAATAGATATTTTATCGGGTTATCGGGTTAACCCGATAAGACCCGATATATATTACAGTATACAATTACGTAGTAATATTCAGATAAGGGTTACTGAACTAATGATGAAATGGTAGTAATTTTGTTTTTACTCGCTGCACATTCACATGTCTACCCTTTGTTGCCAACTTTTATGTTGAATTATTTTGTTGCTTACTGTTGCTTTAGACACTACTTCTATAGTTCTATGTATAGTTTTCTAATATAACGAATGTATAGTTTTATAATCTATACTACTATATAAAGCATTTATAATGTGAGACCCATTAAAAATTAAGATAAGAAGGTGCAATTTTGACCATCCATCTCATTTTAAGAAACCACATCGTAAAATGACATGTGTCACATTTTTTATTAAAAATTCACATCTATTTTCATATTGAAATATCTTTTTATCAATTTAATTTTATTATGATCTAATTTCACCATATTTTTTAAAATTTTATGCTCTTTCATTCAATATCCATTTTGATATATTTTTTTAATTTTTTGTTTTTTACATTTTTAGCAGGTTTATTTTATGTTGATTTTCACTCGGAATCGCCCCATCGTTGTTTTCCAGTTGTCACAAGTTTGATCCTTAAGAGGATCTCACAAGTTACCTACCAAGAGCTTGTTTGATGAGGCTCCTAGATAGGGATTTTCACCTTCATTGTGAGTACTACGATCACTTGGATGTTTTACCTCCGCAAACCACAAGGAAATGCGTAGGAGACTCTAAGATCTGCTTGTTATAGTCACAATGGTGTAATGAACAGCATAGGTTGTAATTAGTTGTCCTATACGAGATTTATGGGTTGAACGCATGGCACTAGACCTCAATATGCACTTTGGTTTTTATAGTCGGCGCCCAAGGCTGAGCAGACTGCCTCCTTTTCATATCGTCTAACTCAGAACGTGAGACAGAAACGATAGAAATGTATTGACCGTTCCGTGAGAAATGAAAACAAGAATCCTTTAAAGGATCTTGAGTGGCTTTAGGGAGGGTTGTGCAGCGTATCACTGTTCCATGATACATTCTTCAATGTCCAGCGATTCAACCATGTGACAATCTCAGACCGCATATTAGTGACCCGGTTTCTGCCTAATGTTTAAGGAGGGCTGCTTTCTTTTCACCATTTATCTTAACATTTCTTTTTCATTCTTTAACCCCTTCAGTGCTTACCAAGACTTCATTACTAGAACCTTGTTGGGTATGTTCCAGTACTAGCTCCATCTCAGTCCACACTATTCCCTTACTCTCACATTACTCCCTTTTAATCATACCTAAGGACTTCTACACTAACTAGTGAATTGTCCCTGTGTAGATCCCTCCAGTTCTAGCGGGATCGTGGGAACGATTACCTAACCTTACCATCCTTATAACTCCGATAGAATAATTACAGGGTCAGTCTTTGGTATTTCCACAATTGCCATCATACATCATTCGCTCCCCCTCAATATGTGCATCAAATTCGAAAGAGTTTAGCACATATGGGAGAGTCTACACTTGAGTCCAAAAGATCATATTTTTATCAGATTTTCATATTAAAATCACATTCTCTCCCCCGATCAAAAATTTCAAACCCTTTGAGATTTAGGATCTCAATGGATTTAAATATGTTAGAAAATTTTGGGAGAAAATGTGTCTGATTTATACAAGCCGAGAACGGAACATATTCATGCTCCCCTCAATTCTGAAGGGACATACTTTGTGTCAGCTATTATGAGTTTGTTCTAATGGTTACAAAATTTGACACAAACTCAGAAAAGACAGAATATACTGACACAAAATACATCTTAATCACTACTGTATAATGTACATAAGGATATATTATACCATTTAAGATGATGTTGACCTGAATACCGAAATGAAGATATCATTATGTTCTTTGTAGAAGTTTGTAGTCAACATCCCTTAAACTTTCACCACCAAAGCTTTCCGAGCACCGAAATATGTCCATATTTGATCTTGAGCCTCCTTATTATGAAGCTTTAATGGCTTCCCCCCAAACTAACAATCTTCTTATTGAGCAGATTCAAAGCTTTCTTACAAGCTTAGAATAATTAAGTGCACAGCAGAATAAGTAGCAAACCACGTCAAATATTGCAAGCACCTTTTAAAAGAAGCATGAGTGATTTATCCGATCATGGATCAATCAAATAGAGTAAGCAAAACGTAACTTCTCACGCTTTATAATAAATCTTCTTTCTTTTTCCTCCCACTGGAAGACTGAAGTAATGAATACCAAAAGTGTCACAGATTCACTTCCCCCCAAGTAGTTGAGAAGTGATGCAATCAGTCTCATTATATGAAGCCCAAAAACCTGATGTACACACTCAATCCCATCAATAAAGTCAAAAACGTAGCTTCAAAATCAATTAAGACCCGAAAATGCACTTTTCTCCCTTTAGGAAATTGCAGATGAGAATTGCTCCACCAAAGTCAACTAAGCCCCGAGTGTAAGCAATTTATCCCGTATGTAGTCGAAATGATAACACCAAGACAGTACCATAAAAAACAACGAGGTACCGCGGTGTAGTCTAAATGATAACACCAAAATACAATTACCAAAAAAATCACACGTAAGTCCTCGGATAACACATTTAAATTGGATCACCAAAGTCAACTACGTTCCCGAGTGAAACTAATTTATATCCACGTATTAGTCGAAATGATAACACCAAGACAGTACATATAAAACAACAAATAAGTACCGGATGTAGTCGAAATGACAACACCAAAATAGTACCATAAAAATCAAGTACGTCCCGAATGAACACACAATTTCTTCGTGTTAGGTATACTGACTACTCCTGGAAGAATCATCAATATAATATGTACCTCTTTTAGTCCTCAAGAACTGTTTTCTTACATCTCTCCCCCACGTATTGGAATAAATACACCAAAAGCTCACGAGTTAAAAACACAACGGATTTTCTCTGCGGTATGACGTTAGTCTTGCCCGAATGCACCTCAATTCACAGCTAAAAAGGACATGAATTCGTCACGTGTACTTCGTTGAGTGCGTTTCAGATTGGTATGTCTACTTCCCCTTGCTGGTTTTTTGATACCTCAAATCATCACACACATTGTACGCACATATATTTGAAATCTTGTGAGAAGAATGAAATTAGCTCAACCAACGTATCCCATAAGACTTCAACTTCCTGATCAAATCTACTACTCATAAACTCTCCTCTACTATCTTTACCACCCTTTCATCGTAGCGCTATATGCCAAGTGACCCACTGATGGAGTAAACCGATATACCAGAACTTGAAGCTGAAGGACGAAACTTCTCCGTTCTTGTGTACTTAAGCTTGCACTAATTTGGAAGAACGGATGCTACGAGAATTATGCACAAGCAAATTCTCTAAGCACTCTAATACACTCCAACTAAGAGGCATGAGTCTTTCAATCACCTCTTGCTATTATCCACATACAATCGTCTTCACGTGTGACACTGAGTAACTCACACATAACTCCTTTTAGCATCGATAGTATAATCCAGGTCTCAATCCATCCACGCCGACTGCTGGAAACTAGATAAACCCGAAGTCTTTCACATGCTTAAATCTAAGCTCGAGCAAGTTATCATTGAAAGTCAATGCATCTAACCAAACCTCGATTCAAGATAAAATAAAGGTCACAGCCTTCATGAAAAAAGCACTCAATCTCAAATAAGTAGTGATACAACGATCAACTCCGTAGTCACTTAAAAAAATTAAGATTTCAAATCTAGTCCATGACAAATTAAATTCCATGATTCTTTATAAAGATCCATCCCGGTCTCATCACTTAAACATTGTCACTTTGTCACTTTTGAACCTTGAATACAACCATTTAACCAAATAGTACCAAGATATTAAATAAAGGTATAGATACTTTTATACTACTAAACTAGAAATGCCACAATTTAATTCTATTAGTAAAGTGGTACGTAATACACAAAAACTACTAATTTTTCAATCTTTGCTAATAAATTGCCTAAAATATGATTATATAGCATAAATCCATGAAATACTAGCTCATTCCTCATTGACAACAAAAAATTCAGCCCACTTCCAAAACTCATATAGTGATCGAGCCCCACTCCACATATTGTAACCATGAGCGAACAAACTTAATCGATTCATTCGAGCCCACAAACATATTCAGGCCCATCACGGAAGCAACAAACATAATAGAGTCCCATATTCAATACTTTGATAAAGCCCCAAAATCAGTTTGTCACTACCTTGTTCCTAGCAAGATTTGTGGTATAATAGTGATAATCCCTAATTTATTTCTCTGAGAAACAAACCCTAATCTCTCCAACTAAAACACGCAGTCACATTTCCCTTCTTTCTCCAAAATCAAAAAAACGCAGTTATCCAACCCACCCTCATAATCAATATCACTTCACTAGTACACCTCTTCAAATGAAATCCCAAAACAAACACCCTTACCATTTTGGATACAATCCGAATAACACCATGAAAGTTAAGGCTTCAAGATCCCTTGAGGGTCTCGGGTAAGGTATTTGTGTTGTTCTTGTTTTGAGTCTTGAAACGAACAAAGAAAAATAATATAAACTCAACGTGTAATAAATATTTCTTTAATGTTCGAAAGTATATAAAAAGAAAAAGGTTTAACATGTACAATAATCAAGTGATGAACTCGTGAAAAAACTTTGAAAGATTAGGTTATAAACCGTAACACGCGAATCTGAGATTAAATTGTTCGAGTATTTTGTTTGTAGAAGAGATTGAGACGATGTGGCTTAGTATTAGTGATGTTGGAATTTGTTTTTGAGGATTAAGATGTGAATAGATAGAATGATGGTGGATTTTTGGTTGCTCGGTTCTTTCATATTTGGTTAAGTATCATGGGTTGTGGTTTAATGTGGTTTAAAGTGGGTATGTTTTCTCTTTAATCATTTCTGATCTTGTATTCGACTCAGTGAGTTGACTAGGTCAAAATCGGTAAATACCGAGTTTGACACGGTGTTGGGTCTTAGGGGCAAACCGCAAGATCAAAACGTAAGTGCTCTAGAAACAAAACCAACCCCTTCTACCCGACACAAAACCAACTTTCTTGAAATTTGGCAGAATAGCGATTGACTTTGACTTTGTGAAAAGAGGTCTTCAGTATCGCAAAACGCAACACCAAAACACAAGATCAAATCGCAGTGACTTCTTTGAGGCAAAATGCAACAAATCTTTGGGCAAACCGTAACCTTCTTGAGCAAAACACAACCAGTAAATACAAAACGCAGTGAGAGGCAAAACGCAGTACCAAAATGCAAGATTTGAAGACAAATCGCAGGGCTTCAGGACAAAATGCAACGTCACTTTCAAGCTAGTACACACGTCGTTTTCTCCAGGTTTGTCTCTATTCCAAAAGTGGTAAAGCTACCAAAACGCAAGACTGTTGAGTATGCATAAATAAGCTCAATAAGCTATTCAGAACCACGAATAAGCCATGAACATACGAAATAAGCAGTTTAAGCAACCCAAAGCTCAAAATAAGCCGTGAACAATAAGCTTGAAAATAAGCTTAAAGACGAAATTTGCCATTTACCCAATAAGCCTTTTTTGTTTTAACTGTGGACATAAAATGACATTTAAAACATGTAGAATCATTATCTGTTTGGACACATGGACAGTTAAAAGGGGACATGTTTGACCAGATTTTAAAACCAGTAGAAAAAAAATAAAATATGGTGATGGACTTAAAAAAAACGTTAAACGACGACCAGTACAAAGTAACCATAACAAGATTTTGAGACAAGTGACAGATTAGTAAATACCAACCGGACCATACAACATGTAAACCGACCCAAGAACGGCTCTGATGCCAATTGTTAGAAACAAAGAATCATTGAATCCGGTGGTCTTGGTGAATCAAACCAAGTAAAGCCAGTCATGTTTGTAGAGAGAGAGAGAGAGAGTAGAGGGAGAGAGTAAACAAAAAGCACACTTACCTAGAGAGAGAAAGTGTGTGTGTGATAAATGAAATGCAAAGTTTACAAGTCTCACCTCTTCATGGAAGCTATGGATAGGTGTTTATATAGCCCATACTTAACTAAACTATAGTATTCATTGGCGCCCTAATATAGACCTGCGTATGAACTTATACAAATACTACTGTAAATTCCGTAATATCGTCACATAAAATGAAATCTAACACAGAAACGATTGGATATCGATTCTTCTAAGGGATGAAGACTCTAATCGTTTAACTATTTTAAATTTGCATGAAAAGTAGTCACACGATTAATGTCTTTAATAAAAGATTAGGAAATGTATTAACTTTGAAAATTAATCAAAACGTAGGCATGGTTGTTTCTTAATCGCTTGGCATTGAATAGTTTCCAGCATTGTTAAACATTCAAAAAAACGTTCCCTAATTTCAAACATTCCGGTCATTAGTATCTGCCAGCCGTGTAATTTAATTACTTTCCCAACATTATTCAAATAATTAGCATGAATACCTTTTGCATTAGTTCAGCATGTTTTTTTTTGAACGACACACCTTTTTATTACTAAACACTATCAAGAACGCTATGACAATTACAAAGAAATCAAATTTAGTTTCCAGCCATGTATCTCAAATTTCCTTTAATAACATTCGGTAATTTAATTTTTAGTTTTCATTTTAGTTTTCAAGATTTTGTAAATAACAATTATATGTATAATAATATAAGACATAGATAGGGGTCAGAAGGTCCGGGTTTACCCGACCCAACCCGATAAAGGCTAATCGGGTCGGGTAAAACTGGTTAAAAATTATGTGGTCGGGTTTGTTTGACTCGACCCGACAACCCGAAAGTGTTTAACAGGGTCGGGTTTTCTGGGTTGAAAATAGATATTTTAACGTGTTTCGGGTCAACCGATAAGGACCCGATATATATTACAGTATACAATTACGTAGTAATATTCAGATAAGGGTTACTGAACTAATGATGAAATGGTAGTAATTTTGTTTTTACTCGCTGCACATTCACATGTCTACCCTTTGTTGCCAACTTTTATGTTGAATTATTTTGTTGCTTGCTTTAGACACTACTATAGTTCTATGTATAGTTTTCTAATATAACGAATGTATAGTTTTATAATATAACGAATATACAAGGAGAATTAGGCTTGATTCCTTACTGTTATATAATGTTGGACGCCTACTTGTTTCTACTACTAATAGGATTTTATTTTGCTACAGTTTACAATAAATAAATAAATTATGTACATTTTGATTTATAAAGAGTTGAGTTTATTAGATAACCCGATAACCCGAATCACCCGACCCGACACAACCCGACCCGAATATCACCCGAACCCGATAACCCGATTCCTTATCGGGTCGGGTTGCGGGTGAGTTTTTAAAAATCAAAATCCGGCTTAACCCGACCTGATAAGACCCGATAACCCGACCCGGTAACACCCCTAGATATAGATACCTATGAAACAAGTTGGAAAAAATATTGAAAAGAAACAAAAAAGGATAAAGTACGAAGTTTTTATTTTAATTTAATTTTAATTTATTTTGTAAAATAACAAATGGTCTCATTGACAAGGGAATATATGCCTAGTTGAATTCAAAAGTTGGATATTATAGCGTCTTAACGTTACCATTATCGTTAGTAATCACAAGGCTTAGGTTTAAAGTTTTATCTTATCTGAAAACTAAAATAGAAAAAGAAGAAATATATCTTAACTTATATAAAAGAAGGTTTTTGATTTTTTTGATCTTGAAGCAAAAAATTAAAAAAATGACACTTGTAAAATAACAAATAATCAATGGCTCATATTAATTCTCCCTTTTAACATTTAATGAAAAGAAGAATCAGTCAACAAACCACTAAGAGCCGTATCACCCAAACAAATACTAACTCTAGATCGGTGAATCAAAAACAACCCATAAAATTTTTAAAACTAGATCTGTGAAATGTTTTAATCCCTAACTAAAAACCTCCCAACACAACCTTCTAGCATCCAATTGATTATTCGAATGGGTGAGAAAAAAAACGATCCACAAACAAAATCATCATGCCACAAACAAAATCGATTCAAACCATATATTGTTTATGATCATGTGAATGAATAAAAAGGCCTCATAATTAAAACTTATATGTTTTATGATACCGAAAGATGGTTTCTTATAAACGAATTCGATCCAACCGTAATTATTCCAGGTAATTTTCCATTTTATATGTTTCTTAATTTTTTCTTGATTTTCAGATGTATGTGTATTAGATGTCATCCCTTTATACCATTTCTGATTGTTGAATTTGAAAATTTGTGATTAGGGTGATTATGTAGAATGGTACTTTTGATTATAAGTGGATGACTGATGATTGAAATGGACGTTTTCTGTTATCTTCATAAAGGTACTTTTTATATTGTTTTGATTCTTGGTATAACAAAATTGGGTATATAATCGTTTGTCTTATGGATGTTATATTTTCTAAGATTATATATTACAGTTATTAATTTTACTTAACTATGGGCATATAAGTTTCTTTATACTTGATTTTCTGTTGTAATATTATGAAATGAAGTTAAGTATTGTATTAGTTCTAAAGTTGCTTACTCACTATTCATGTTGTAGGATATGCTTGGACAACAAGAATATGCACTATTCATGTTGTAGGATATGTTTGGACAACGGTTATATGACAACAAGTATGGTGTTTGGCCTCTGAGATAAACATAAACACAAGTTATACTCTACTGATTGATTATACATAAACACATTTTGTACTTCTAGCATAAAATGAATTGCATCAAAAATGGATGTAGTAAGCAGGCGATGATTGCTTAGTGTTTTACACGTTAAGAGTTCTGATCTTATAGTTTGATGTTTGTTTTTGCAGGCGGGTTTTGCTGTACTCATTGGCCTTGATGGAGAGACTAATATGCAGGTAAGTTTACTAACAAATACTCTTTGTAAGAGGTAGAAATTATGACCAGCAATGCTGACAAATGGTCAAATTGGTGGTGTGTCATCTCATATGAGTCAGGCCAAAATGGGATCGGGTTAAAACTTTAAACTGGCCTAAAGTCTATTATTTGCGTCCAAATCCAAACTGTATAGGGATCCTTCTCCGTTTACCCGTTTCATTTCTTTTGTTTGCGTCCGAAGTCCAATCTGTATGTGAAAATGATTATCTCACTTGACCAAATTTACGTAATAACAAAATTGCAACTGTTCTTTTATTATTGCAGGCAAGACAGAGTATGTTTATGTTCGTGTGATGGGGTCTGCACAGCTCGCTCTGGAGGTACAATAACCACAATCTTTGTTTGATGGTATTGATAGTGGAAGGATTATGTATAGGAACAAGTGAATATTACGGATCCTTTTAATATTTTACACAATCAAGATGTAGGACAATGAATGACATAAAAAAGTAGGAACATAATTTATTTCTTGGGTCATGTGATTCTGGAAGCGATAAGCTTATAATAGTGTTTAAAGATTGTTATTTTCATTTGTACTGTGATTGTTAATATGAGAAACTTCTTTCACAATTACATAAAATATGGAGATTATTTTTTTTATCTGATTCCAAAGGTATTTTAGATATTTGAGATATAGTGAAACATTTCATTCATATCCCTTTGGTCACATATATTACACAACAAGAACTGGCTGAAATATTTAAGGAACTTCTATGTACGGGCGAAACAGGTGTGTATTTGGTGATGGCATGTTTATACCAGATGGTGGAGGTGTGGGCATAACAACGTACAATCTATATATGCGTTGTATGAGACTGAAGCTTGATGAAAATGTTGCAAACTTTTGGCCGTTGTTTGGTACAAATGGAAGAGAGCAAATGTGTAAAGAAACTTATACCATATGTTGAATGGTCAGACACTTTATTTATCTGCACGAACTTATGGTATGCTGACATTTCAGTCGTGCTTGGGATATGCGGATGATGGAATCATTATGTCATGCGTGTAAACATGCTGTGAGTTTTGGTCTATATGTTATTTAAAGTTTTATTTCATGGCTAACAATTTGCACAATTAACTCTTTCGAAGGTGAGAACGTCTAAAAGGTATATATGAGTTACAATTTGAGCAATGCTTGAGGAGATACAGAGGTTATATAAACAACACCATCAACCATGTTTCTTATATATGTCAAGTGAAGTTAAAAAGGTATGATTTTACTTATAAGTTTCAACTTTCCTCTAACACTGAACGACGGTAGATGGAGTTTATGATGAAGATATTTGGGGTCTGATCCTGCTTGTGTCGACTACTTAAAGTGTTGATCGAATCTCTATCTAGCAATAAACCATGTTTACTTACAAAAATTCAGGTATGTCTTCAGCAGCTATAAGTCTATAATAACCCCCCGTCCCAAAAAACAACTTCACTGATTTGAATATTTAGTTTAATATTAAGCGTTCCATCTTTAGGACTTTACTTGCCGACCAAATATATCAATGATTTTATAGATAGTTCATACGTCAAGATGTATCCGATATTACTCACATCTACTTTTTTCGTCTATCGTATTCCAGTCATTGGTGGATTGCTCCATGATTGGGATTACAGTGCAACACAAGTTATCCTTAATTCAGTTTATTACAATTAAGACATTTTTGGCCTACTTTTCTATTTATGTCCAATAGTTTCCTTCTGATGTGCTCTTCTTGGCATTGCAGATTTGGAATTGAAACTGACTTACGTCGGATCTGCTAAGGATGAGACCTACGTCTAAGTTCTTGAATGTGTGTAGTCCGGCCTATTAATGTTGGCAACTATCGTTTTGTATTTGAGGTAAGTCCCACCGTTAAATACTTTCCCTTCATCTTAATTAATTATGCTTAGAAGTGTAGATTCTAAATGGGTCACTTGCCATGTGAGTTACTTGAAATAAGACGTCTAATACTACTCTTTTTAAGTAAAAATGTTCGGCTGCGGTTAAAAAAACTACTCTTTTAGTGAAAATATGTGGGCTGGGATTTTGTAGAAGGGATAAATTCGACAGATCTTTTAGGTAATAATGGGTTGATTGGGGCAATATATATATACAAGTCTGGTATAAAACCGGAAAACAATACAAAGTGATGAAGCAAATATATATATTTTTGTAGCATTAAAATTGTATATTCTTACTGTAATAAAACTCCATATGAGTTTTAATACGTTGTGTCCTACTAAAGTAAAGTAAGAGATTGATCAATCATCTTGCATATGAGGTCTAATAAGCGGGTTGTTTTATCTAGATAATCACTCTGAGATTAAAATATTACCCATTATTTGTATTGACGGACATCTAAGGTCAGTAGAAAAATAATGAAATGTAGATGCACCTATAAGCTCTATGTTTTGTACAGTTTGTATTTTATGCTTTTATTGAACACGTTTTTACAAATGTTGTATAAAAATTAATAAGCTACAAACTCATTAGGCATCTGAATACTCATAAGTTTGTTACAAATTAAATGCGCATAAAATTTATGAACTCTATGCGTGGTATGTACGAATCTCCTTGATTAACCTGAATTTTACGTATCGAACATTTAGGTACATTGAGCAGAGGAAATGAAGCCATTGACTTTTGCTCAATATTATCAGCAGCTAATGAAGATTATAATGATGAAATTGTTCACGATAAGTAGTAACTCAGAAGATTGTAGTTTGATTCGTAAAAGTGATCATATTCTGAATCCGGTCCTCTACATTATTTTGGTGTGTAGTCTCTACCAGAAACCTAGTACTCCTATATGACTAGGTACAAAGTCCACAATGATTAGTTTTATTGTTCATAAAACGTGAATATCTTTTTTAGAAAGGCATAAAATATGAATTTTGCAACTTTAAGGGTTGTTAGCTATTATGCACCCAATAATACGATATGTATTTGTTTGGTCAATGTTAACAATGTCGGAATCCTATTTATTAGATTTGATACCATTCTGACCCATTTGTTAATGCGCCAGAATTGAACGTATTAATGTATGCAACCTGACCCAACTGAATACAAAAACAAATCTGACCCATTTTAGCACAATGCCTCCGCTGACCTGTTTGAATGCAACGACACGCACGGTCCATTTGAATTTAAAAAAGTCAAACAACTTTGAGTTTAATCATTTTTCATTAGCCTTTTTGTAATGAATATATATTCCTAAACACTATTAATTGGTTTTTTCTATTCATATATGATCTTATGAAACTGATGATATATTTCATAACAATTATACTATATTTTATTAGTTTTATTGTTGTTACGTCAATGTTTCACAATATTATTTTATAAACTCTCTCGCTAATTACATTTATTTGTCAACATTCATCAACCATCCTTTAATTCTAAGTTATAAAACACAAATAGTATCGGTTTTTTTATTAACATGTTATTTTATTCCAAAATGAAAACAAGCAAAACATCACTATGTGTTGTAAATTATAACATTAAACAAAAATCCGACAAAGTTATGTAAATGATAGACAATAGCTGGAACAACCAAAACAGTATTGAACAACTATTAAAATGTAAATGTTTACTTGAACAAAATCTTAAAGCTCCCCGCCCAACGGGCGGGCCTTGAAACTAGTACTACTTATAAATGTATGTTGGATCAATGTCATAAAATACCTACGAAGTTTCAAAATTGTCCCGACTTTACCAACGAACTAAATTTCGTCCTACCTACACCAACTAACTTTCAAATATTGTTCTAATATCACGCATATCACAAATTTTGATTGACACCGTGGCAGTTACCTTCCACGCTAGACCGGTTTTTTTTATAAATTAATTAAGGGTAAAAGCCATAAAATACCTATAAACTTTCAAAATCGTCCCGACTTGACCAACGAACTAATTTTTGTCCTATCTAGACCAACGAACTTTCAAATATTGTTCTGATATCACCCATATCATAAATACCTATATTATTATGGTCAATGTTTTCCACCCATAAAAAGTCAACTGTATGCAAAACTAATCCTCATTCCTCTCATCTTCCAAATTTCTCATCTTTCACACCCATCTCATACTCTCTCTCATCACCACACTCTTCACCCTCACCACCGCCCAACCACCACCACCACCACCACCCTCCGCCTCATGCAACGACATCTTCTTCACCTACACCTACACCTCCGGATCCATCCTCCCTCCGACCCGACCCATCTACATGAACCCACATCCTATGATACCCCATAGCCACCAGCCGAGAACCCTAAATAAAATAGCGCAAACATATCATTATCTTTAATCAACCTAAAAAGTTGCTTGACATTGAAACACATCAATCCAAATGGTTGAAAATTAATCAACCTTCTTCCATTTGACCTCCATTTGATTTACCAGTTATCTGGTCGGTCATTATTTCATGGCTTAAACCACCTTATCTCTACGTTATTATTAACGTGATAATATTCATAATAGCTGCATCAACTTGTTTCCAACACAACAACAACAACAACAATAATAATGAGACCAGCAACCAGAATATAACACAACCGCAAGTGGGTTCATTCGTTGGTCTAGACAGTACGAAATTTAGTTCGTTGGTGAAGTCAGGACAATTTTGAAACTTCGTAGGTATTTTATGACATTGACCCAAAGAAAAATGGTGGTGGTGATGGAGGAGAAATCGTTGAGGGTGATATGGAATAAAAAAAATTTTAAAAAAATGACGTGGAAAATGTAGCCGGTCATATTGGTCATATTGTCACATAATAAACAAGTTCGTTGGTCTAGACAGTACGGAATTTAGTTCGTTGGTGAAGTCGGAACAATTTTAAAACTTCGTAGGTATTTTATGACATTGACACATGTATGTATTTAAACTTGAAATTTCAAACATACAAATATTTATTCAAACATATAAATGTTTGTACATAATATACATCTTTTTAATTAACTATCATATTACAAATTTAAAAATTGAAACATAACAAATAAATATATTGTACATTCTTTTTAATACATAATCTATATTTTTATTAAAACACCTCATTACTTAAATGTACAATGATATATTCACATTTTACAACCAAATAAAAACATATATACCAAATTAAATACAACCAATTAAAATGCCACCTAACTCAAAAGTACAATAATATTTTTTAAATGTACAATCTAAATAAGCTACAACATAATCCAAAATATAAACTAATTAAACATACTAATTAATGTTATTTTTAAAATACCTTTAAAATAAAAAATACATGTTATTATACACATTATACAAACAAATAAAACACACAAAGCTTCATACAATTTATATGCTAAGAAATTGATGGTACATATATTTTTGAAAACCGGACCGGACAAACGGGCTCAACCGGGAACCCGAGTCGCCAACGGTTTGGCTAACCAATAAAAGCCATCGGTATATGAACCGGAGAGGACCCGTCAGAACCGACACAAACGAGTGAACCGAGATATATATCCGGTTAATCATCACAGGGTACCCGTCTCCGCAACGAGTAGATGCTTGTTTCATTAAATGCATAAACTTATTAAAATAATAAATGGAAAAATAATTTGTGACAGGAAAGTATTTTCTAGAAATAACTGATAAGATACGCGCACTATCTTATTTACTGTGACCCCTACCCTATCATCCCCAATAACCCACCACACCAGATCACACCACCACTTATTTTTATGATAAACATAAATCGATAACCTATGAGAACATTATATAACTGACAATAAAAACACTCACCCCCAAATCCTTATCCTCTTCAACTTCCAACACTTCCACTATAATTAAAAAAAAAACTAAAAGTTTGATGGAAAACTGTCTCTCATCTTGTTTCAAAAACAACCTTGTAGTAACAATCTCAGACTCTCCTGTCGTGAAGTTACCAAAAAAGTGTCGTGTTTTGGTTGCTAAGTATGGTGAATATAGTAATTTTGGTTATTGTGAATATAATAGTTGTTTGAATACGCCTATTGAGCCTGTGACTCCTGCTGGTAGGTATCTGTCGACTGTGTTGTTGAATGAAAGGAAAAATTTTCATGATAAGGTGGCTGAAACTTTGGAGGAGCTTGTGGCTGACCGTGATGAGGCTTGTTTGAGGATGGTGGTCACTGGTGATGGTTCAACTGAAGCTTGTCTTCATAGGTTTCTGATTTTTGCCTTTCTTTTGAATCTTTTTATCTTTTATATATCAGGGAGGGCTTTACCTGATTATGTGTGGGTCAAAGCTTGTGAATTAGTCGGCCAAAAGGTCAAAGTTGGTTAATAGCTTGAGTGAGTAGTCTTGAATTTAAATCCTTCTTGTTGCAAACAACTCTGAAGTGGGCCAGGTCAACGTTCCCATAGGGGAAATTTACCTTGTTTGAGTTTGTGTAGGTGTAGGCTTAAGCTTTTTTATTAGTCGGCCAAAAAGTTGAAAACTATTGTTATCATGAAAAGAACACTAGAAGAGTACACTAACATCCTAGGTTTCTGAGAGGTGGAACGGAAAAAATTGAAACTCTAGGGTGGGTCATGGGTGGGCGTGGATGTGCTAGAGGTGCGATACTTGATAATTGCGTCTTTGTTAATAATATTGTGGTGATGTGCATATTGTTTAGAGGATATTTCATATTTGTTAGGAATTGCTAGGGTTTTACGGAGTATTATGACCATGTGGATTGTAGTGATAAGGGAAGGCTAAATAGTCTGGTTAGTTTTAGTACTTAAAACTTACGTACAGAAACGACCAAAAAAATACACGAATTTGGCCCGGGTTAGGTGTGTGTTGACTTCAGATTTTGAGAGTTATTATTGGATTACTGTTATGCTTAGTACAATGAAATTGATTTTTGATTATTTGACCCGCATATGATCAGTTTAGAAGTTTAGTACTGATCATGTGCGGTTAAATATTACGAATGGAAAAAAGGTGTAAAAAACTTGATTTTGGTCATAGGACAACTAACTGATTATCACTACTAGAAATTGGAGAAGTTCAATTAAGTATTAACTCTTGAAGTCCATTTAGTTTCAACTAAAAGGTCGCAAGAAATAAATGAGAACACAAAAAGTCATAGGAAATTCCAAGCCATGACGGGGCATTTAATTGAAGGCGGCGGTATTTAATGTTGGGATACAAATAGTCCGTAAAGTGCTACAAGATGTTAAAATAAATCCGGACATAGTCACGGGTCAGGTACAAACACTTTAGGTATCACTAAGCTAATATGTTCCTTAATGTTGATTTAGGAAGCCATCTCATTTGTATGGTCTGTTATATAGATTTTCTTCAATGTGCGGCACAGCCCATTTGTAGGCAGGGCGTATGGTTTCAAACACTCTTATGTATAACAAAATAAAGAACTATTAGCGTGTGGACGTAGGTTGATGATATAGAGATTGGTTGAAGCTGCCTTTGCCTAACAAAGTTAGTAGTTGTTCGTTTTGCCTATCACACAAGAATTTAAGCAAGCTGAGTGTAGATATACGTTTGGATCTTCCACAAGCAGACATAACTTAATAGAACTTATATATTCAAATAGTTGATCTATAAATAATCATGAATTGATGAGCATGTACATGCAGTTTGGTCATCTAACTTGTGTTATGCACATATGTTATAGGAGGATTGCTGAGCTAAAAGGGAAAGAATGCCAAACCGCTGTAGAAGACGTCATGTACATGTTAATCCTTTACAAATTCTCAGAACTTAAAGTTCATCTGATTCCACGCCTTTCAAAGTGTATTTACAACAAAAGACTAGAAATCTTGCCTTCAAAAGACTGGGATCTCGAGTCCATTCATAGCTTCGAAATCTTGGAGATGATAAGACAACATCTAACTTCAGTTATCGGATGGAGATCGGACTTTAGTGTCACCGAAAATTGGGCCACGACCAAAATCCAACATCACCGTCTTTGTCAAATCTATACAGGCTCCATACTCTTCGGCTACTTTCTCAAATCCGCATCACTAAGGCACCGGCTAGAAATGAGTCTTGTGGACCCCATTGATGACATGATCTTCAACAAGTTCAGACCAAAGAACTTGGTTTTTGGTAACACTTGTAACATGATAACAACATTTGATGGTAAAAAGAAACGTGAGAACCTGAGCTCATACTTAATGGGGTTCGCCCCTGACTCACTAGCGAAATGTGCTCAACCAAATTCTAAGGAGGCTCTAAATCTGATAGCGAAACATAGTGTTGCACTTTTTGGTGACATTGAATCTGATGAAGTAATTTCTACATCGTTTTCGACCCTGAAGAGATTTGTGATGGAGGCGATTGCTTTTGGTTCGTTCCTTTGGGATACGGAAGAATATGTCACGACTGTATATAATCTTCAGGAGAACAAGTAATTAGATGAATCCACAACTAGCAGAGAACTTACTGTCTAGTATGCTTTACGAAAATGTCTAATATTAGTTGGTGTTTATAACTAGTTACCTTTTAAGTTGTAAATAGGGGATGTTAACTTTCGGTACATATATGTTTGGCATCGATAGTGGTTTTTAGTATCTACGGCTGTTAACCTTTATTTATTTTCTTAATATAGAAACCTTGATTAAGAAGTTAATCTGTTCGGTATATTACAGTTAGCTGGAACATTAAGGTTTAATGTGTTGCTCAGTTCGTGACCTTGAGTCGACCAATAGCAGTGCATAGATTTATATTACTCTTTGGTTAAACCGCTTTCATGTCTTTCTGCTTCTGTATGCTCTCCAAAGGAGTTTACGGTTCATCTTCTCTGCCATGACCATGCTGTCAAACCTTTGTTTCTCACTTTGTCTGCTAGAATTAATTTGTTCAGACAATTCAGGAGGTTTAGATTTTTAACTACTATTAATCCTTTGGATTGTGTTCAACCAGTTTGACCCGTGCCAATTCTGCCAAACTTTTTCTATTTGAGTTTTGACCCGTTCTACTCATGCATAACAGAGGTCCGTAAATTGACTCATGAATAAGTAAAGTAGTCGAAGCTTCAATTGTATTCTTATGTTGGCATTCATAATCACAAGGGACACATTTTAGGTGTATTTTTTTTTCATGTGAAAGTGGCCTTTTGCCAACAAAGTTGTTTTCGCTCTTGATGCTTTTAGTTGTGATTTAAAAATAAGATTTTTAAAGTGACACTTGAAATATTTTAAGAAAAAGGGATGTATTGTTTGGTAGAGTGTCGCTCGTAATAATGAGCATCTTATTATTCGGTCTATACACTATTTGATGCTGGTTCAGTAGGTTCTAATTTGTTTTTGAGGTGACAGATGGTTATGTTTGATCCCACATACATATCTTTATAACAACGTTATACATAATATCCTATGTAAAACACTCGTAAATTATGTGATTAAGATGTGTGACTGAACGCTTAGAATCAAAACCAGAAACTAGAGAGAAAACGATAGATTAAATTCAAGTCGAACAATATTTTTTGTTTTGAAATGCAACAGTGTTTAACAAAAGATTCTGATCACCCAACAGCACCAATTCATGAACAACAACCACCAAAGATTCTGATGATCTAACATCACCACCAACTTACGAACAACAACAATCTCGTCAAATTTCACAAAATACCAAAACAAAGTCCTAAATCTCAAAATGAAACCACCACCTGCTTATCGCAAAATGGAATGCTACCACTGGATGTCTGGATCTATAAACTACAAGTCCAAGATTCAGAAAAATATGTATAGGAAAAAATGAACGTTGATATTCTGATCTTGGAATATGTCTAAATTCTATCTTACTTATGCTCTAGGGGTTAGAAGTGAAACCGTGACATAATTGTGTGAGTTTTGTGTCTGCGTGCTACTTGTAACCTCAGAACTGGGTTCTGCATAAAAGCCAGGTTGCTTTGGCTCACGTAATTCACCGTCGCTACTCAACATCATAACCACCATAGCTATGTTTGGTCTGTCGTCCGGGTTGTGTTGAATGCATAATAAACCAACATGGATTGTTCGCAACATTTCAAATTTGTCGTATGAAGCTAATAGAGATTCATCGGCTAGTTCCAAGGCCTTTCCTTCTTTATAGAGATTCCATGCCTATAGACCAAATGAGTAAAAAGACGTAAGAATGAACATAAATTGTCAATTTCAGTTTTTAAGGCAAATTATTACTTATTATCTTACATGTCCAAGAAGGCTGTGGCTATCAGATAGGTGGAAGAATCCTCTGTTTCTCTTCCCACTTACAATCTCCAATATCATAACACCGAAGCTGAATACATCTGATTTTACTGAAAACATTCCGTCTCCAGCATACTCGGGGGACATGTACCCACTGCACAAAAATGTCCGTCATTTAATACAAGACAATTTCTCTTTTTGCGTCTTTATACGAAAATGAAAAAGAAAATTGAAAATGCATCACAAAGCCCGAAACAATGGACCAGAGCAATATTTCGCGATGCACTTAAACACATGATTTAAGCTATAGCAATGTGAACACTTAATATGAGACGCAGGGAGTAGTAGGCTAAGAGCCACAAGTTACAAGGCAATTAAACTTTTCCTTATTCCATCCAGGTAGTGGAACATGTTGCTACAGAAAAATATAACTACGTCTTACCCTATAAACTTTTTATGAGAAACGAGTAATATGCAAGTAACTCTACCAAAAATTCTAGATAATAGAAGTAACTTTACCATAAACTGAAACTCTAAAAGCATAGAATGCAATTAAAATAACTTCTTACTATGTCCCAACGACTCTTTTAGTATTTCTTTCGGTTTCATTTCCACCAAAGCTTCTTGCGAGACCAAAATCTGAAATCTTTGGATTCATTTCATGATCGAGCAATATGTTGGCGGCCTTAAGGTCTCTATGAATGATTAGCAGTCGAGAATCTTGATGAAGATAAAGTAAACCTCGAGCAATTCCAATGATAATATGGAATCTTTGTGACCAGTTGAGTGTCTTGCTTTTCGTTTCTTCTGCAAAAGAGTTTTTCGTTACTTTGTTTTCTTGAATGCTTGATATGAATTTGTACAAGTAAACTTGTTGATGTGCAACTTACCAAACAGATATGAATCAAGGCTACCGTTAGGCATATACTCATAAACCAATAACGTTTCTGTCCCGTCGACACAGAACCCTAGCATTTTGACAAGATTTCGATGTTGAAGCCTTGAAATGAAGATAAGTTCGTTCTTAAACTCTTCAACTCCTTGTGTAGAAATTACAGATTTCCGTTTTACTGCAATTTCCCTGCCGTCCTCTAAAACTCCCTTCACAAAGATGTAAGTGAATAATCAATCAATTTAACAGGCAAAATTTATGCTGAGAAAATGTGTAGTACCTTGTAAACTGGTCCAAAACCACCCTCACCGAGCTTGTTTTTTGTTGAAAAATCATTTGTTGCAATGCTCAATGTGGACAGGCTGAAGAAAGAGAGGTCTAGATGATCCTTATCAGCAAATGATTCGTGTCTGCCTATGAAAACAAAAGAAATGTTACTACTCTCTAACTGTCAATTAGGCTAAGTATTAATTCTACCACATAGCTAGGGAATCTATAAAAAGCATAGATAGATAATGAAAGTGAATTACCTTGTGCCTTCGCCGCCTTCTTCTTCTTCTTGAGGATGTTTAATATACATAATGCTAGTAGAATTACGAATCCTAGACTAGCTAGGATGATAATTACTCGAATTGTTGGTTTGCTTTCCTGATCCCTTTTGTCTTTCTCTAAAGATAATACAAAATTCAATGGTTATAATTTTTCATAATTCAAAGAAAATGAGATGTGGTTTGATACGTGAGTCGCATCTCTTTTTCTTATATAGACCAACAAGATTAAATTTTTACCTAATTCAATAGCACTCATTCGTATATAAATGTCTTGCCCGTTATCAGGAAGTGTTCTCATATCAGTGAATTCATTATACCATACCAAACAACCGATACCTTGTTTGATGTCCAAAGCCGCGTAAGCTGTACAATTGCACTGCTTTTTACATTTCACCATACATTTCTCCATTGTCATATTCCTATCAAACCACGATTGACGGGTGTCGGGCAATTTCATAAATGAATACTTTCGAAACCCTTCCCCAACACCACAATTCAATGGTGTCTCCCTTTGACAACCACTCGACCAATCTGATATTTCCCATTGATCCGGCCTTTTAGGAGTAAATCCTCTTAAACACCCACAATTAGGTGATTGCGCTATGTCACAAATGCCATGAACTCCGCATAATGCATATCGTTCACAACTATCTGTTGTAAGTGAAGAATATAGAGACCAACCTTGTGTTCCGGTGATCCAATTCCATTGCTGCATGTTTCCTTCTGGACTTATTGTCAACTTTGAAAGAACCGCTTTATTTCTCAGTACAAATACAGCTGAAATCTCGTTTTCGTCCATATAAAACGAGGATTTTCTATTGGGATTCGGATGGTTATTCGTGCTGCCAGTATACGCAAGACCATTCCAAGATCCCAGTCTATATTGGATCCCATGTCTACTACTTTTTTGAAACACTTGTGGGAGTCCATTAGGATCCATATAAATCATATATTCACCTTGTGAAGGATCATCGTCACTTTTCCATGATGTATAGTTCGTGATCACACCCCTTTCCAAATTTCTCCCAAGTTTCATATCTGGCATCATGGTATTTCCTGGATGATCAAAGCTCTGCCAAATGTAATTTTCTGGTCCATCTTCACTATCAACAACCATAAAATTCGAATTATCCAATAACCGAGCCACCGCGTTTTGAGTGTCTCTTGAGGAATTTGATGACCAAATGATTCGGTTGGTGGTAGAGTCACGAAGCACCAATAATCCACCTGGATTGAGAGTTAGCTCACCTGTTTTGTTACTTATTGGAGTCTCTCTATTTGCTACCCAAACAATGGTGCCAGTTGCAAACTTTTTGTACCATACGCCTAAATATCGGTTTTTGGAGGTGTTGCTCGGGCTAAAGAACCCGAGCTCGAATGATTCTTGGGCCGAAACAATGGTTTCACCATCCTTAAGAGTTTGGTTTATAAATATGGTGTCTGTGGCTATGCTACATGTAAGTAATGTATGGAAGCAAAGGAAGAGTATGGTTAGTATCTCCATTCAGGGGTGGATCTATGTGCCACATATGATTGAAGTCGATGAAGTGCTATGATTTCTGAAATGTTTTTGGTTCTTTGAGAAGTGCACATAGAATTAGCAAAAATAAGAAAGTAGTGGTTTTGAGTTTTGGTTTTTAAGAAAATGAAAGAAGCTAGTAGAGGTTGAAGAGAGTGAACAATAATGTTGGGTAGATATCTTGTTTTCATTTAGTATGCATAAAAGTAGGGTCATATTTTCATTGGTCATAGTTTTTATATTATTAAAATTCTTTTAAATGAATGATGGCAATGCAACAGCATTAGGTGTGGTTTGGTGTCATGATTTAAGTCATGGCAAAAAGTTAGTTTTTTTGTTCACATCACCAAAATCTCTCACGATATCAAAAAGTGACTCCTTAGTTAACACTATATTTTTTAGTGTTATGGGTGTGTGGATGTAAAAAATAATTATACACCCGAAAACGCGAGACCCGAAAACGCGTCTTGCGTTTTCGGGTCTCGTTTTCGCCCACTATCTCGGTTGGTGGTGGCGGCGCGAGACCCGAAAACGCCACCCACGGTGTGATTTTCGTGCCGTGAGGTGGCGTTTTATTTTTTTTTTTCCTATTTTGTGCTAGGACAATTTTTTTATTAAATTTTAATTTTGTGCGGGTTTATTTTTTCGGTCTCATGTTTAATAGTAGTTTTTTTTATATGGGCTTATTTGTTGGGCGGTAATCGTAAATGTCGTGGATAATTTTTTTATATCTTATTAAATCTATATTTTTTTTTCCTATTTTGTCTGACAATTTTTTTTAGCGTTTATTTTTTTGCGGTCCTTCCCATGTTTTAATAGTGTATTTTTTTATATGAGCTTATGTGTTGGGCCTCATGTCGCGAATAATTTTTGATCTGAATAAATCAGTAATTTTGTATAAAAATTTTCTATTTTGTGCCGAGCACATTTTTTTTTTTTAAGTTTGCCTGACTTAAAAAAAAATCAATGGGTCGGCCATAGTTATAGTCGCCCAATGAGCCGGTTACTGTAGCTACTGTAACAAGCATGGTTAAAACGACGCAGTTTTAACCCAAATATATATATGTATATATAATAGTATTAAAATTCTTTTAAATGAATGATGGCAATGTAAGAGCATTACGTACGCCATGACTTGAGCCATGGCAAAAAGTTAGTTTTTTTGTCCACAACACCAAAAACTCTTATAACATAAAAAAGTGGCTCCTTGGTTAACACCATATTTTTTAGTGTTATGGGGTGTTTGGATGTAAAAAAAAATTATACATCCGAAAACGCGAGACCCCTTACAGCGTCTCGCGTTTTCGGGTCTCGTTTTCGCCCACCATCTCGGTTGGTGGTGGCGGCGCGAGACGCGAAAACGCCACCCACGGTGTGGTTTTCGCGCCGTGGGGTGGCGTTTTTGTCCATGGCTCACCATACCTTGTGGTCTAAACAAATCATTTAAGTTACAGCATCTTCTTCTTCTTAATACATCATTAATTTAATTTAATTTCATCGATTAAAAGTCATATTCACATATGAGCTTCAATGCATCAAGATCTAAAAAAAGTTTTTTTTAAACTAAAGAAAAGGTAGAAAATGAAAAATTAATGCTTGAACAAGAGCTCATCAAATGCTTGAAGTTTCTTAAGTTATTAATGTCACACCTCCCAATAGGTTCCCGTTGGAATAGATAACCGAGGGCGTGACGTTGTCATGGATATCACGGTCACAAGGTACAAAGAACGACCTCTAAATGATACGTTTTGAAAAATCATACTTGTTATATTAATAAAATAAATAGTCTTACAATCATCCCAAAATAAGTTTTCAAAGTTGCGAAAGCGTAAATAAAGTTTGATAAAAGTTTGACAAGCATGATAAATCAAAAGTCTTGAAAATAGCTGTCACATAGAAGGAAGACCTCAACTAGCACCTTGAACAGATATCAAAGCTAAGCACATGAAAACATTGCTTAAAACATCAACAAAAAGTTAGTGAATTCATAGGTTTAGTTTAAACGTAATAAGGTGGACCACAAGATCTGAAACGCATGTGACAATTATAACAAATACAATTTCACATGAAAAGCATTTACGTTGCACTAAGCTCATGAAACCGAAGCTAATAACGAAAGTAGCATATATAATCATGCCAGGTAAAGTAAAGCTTGCCCAACAGGTATCCGACCAAAGATAACCTAAACGAAATCTGACATGTTATAATCCGTTAGTTCGGCACCTCCGAAACTAGTAAGCGCTACTTACCCAGATAGGGATAATCAGTCCTAATAGATCTATTTATAATACTCGCACTCACTTAACCAGTACGGTCGGTCAAAAAATTAATGGTTCATGATGAAATGAGCAGTAGTGGTCTAAACGCAAAACTTAGGCAACACGTAAGCATGAAAAATCTCACGTAAAGTACTTGTGTCCAGTTTTGAAAAGCAAATAATGTTCTCACCCCAAATATTATAAAACGTAAGTAAAACAGTAGAAAAGTTGGGCTATGAACTCACAGTAAATGATGAAGTAAAGCAGCTGAAACGAATGATCACGCGGGGATGCACAACTGTGCTAGGTCTCGACCTAATAATAAATGGTTTGGTTCAGAATTGGTATAACGCTGAATTATGTAGATGTGTAAGGTTTTCGAAAGTAGTTGTACTTTGTTTACAAAAGAATTTTTGGATAACGTTAGTTGTATGGTGGTCGTAGTGGTTTTGACTCGATAATACGTATTACGATAATCAGTACCAAATATATAACATATAGGTAAAATAGCGAAAGTAAGTAAGTTTCGACAGTTTACCCGGTAACCCAAAATAATAACCAGGATGTCTTTGATATAAAGGTTTTCATGTTTTTAATTTACATAGTAAGTAATAGAAATTTTATATTTATAAAAATTATATTTTTCGTCTTTTAGTCGGGTATTAAAATAATATTATTTATTATTTCGTTGTTTTGTCGATATTAAAGAAAAGGGTTTTCTAACATGTGCCCCAGGAGCACATGTTAAGGTGGGGACATCAGCAAGTGATCACAGCCGAATGTAACTTAAAGGGACGGAAACGTATTATTTATAAATATTTGAAGAAAACTTATTTTTATAAATCTCGACAAAAGGACGGAAACGTATTATTTATAAATAATAGATAATATCTATATTTAGATTTGTTAAATAACTCAAATACATATTTATATAAACATCCCGAGTATTTTCTTTAGGGTTTTTCTAACATGTGCCCAAGGGGCACTGTTTTAAGGTGGGGACCAAAGGCTTGTTTCCCACATCCTGATTTGCCAAGTTAATTTGTAGGGGCCAGATAATGATTAATAACAATAATGTGCTTGGCGGCCAATCAGGCTGTGACACACAGCCTGTGTCCCTCCACCTTAACATAGTGGCCCTTGTTGGGCACATTTTAGAAAAACCTAAAGAAATACTCGGGATTGGTTTATATAAATATATATTTGATTTTTTTCAACAATCTAAATATAGATATTATCTTAATATTAATAAAATTAATACGTATCCGTCCTATGTCTAGAATTAGAAAAATAAGTTTTCTTCAATATTTCTAAGTTATGAAGTTATTTTAACGAAAATTCGTCATTGACCCGTTGGTAAATATCCGTTTTCCAAAGTCATAGACTTTATTAAAAATCACTTTCCAAATCTATTTCACTTTTCACAAGACGCCAATTCTCTATAGTATATCCAAAAACTAATTTTCACGATCTTTTTACCACTTAAAGTCTACATAATCAAAACGCTTAGAATAATATGAGTTTTGTAAGTATTTAGGTTACGATATTAATAAGTCTAATTTATAAGTTTGAAATAAGTCATAAGCCTATATTAAATAAGCCGAAAGTCTTAAGGATCCTCATTAGGCTTTTGGGCCCAATAAGCCTAAGCGAAAGATCCGAAACGTAGCGAGTTCAAAATAAGCAAACGATTAAACAATAAGCACATGGCTTATTAAATAAGCTACGTATAAGCTTATTCAATAAGCCACACCGTGGGCTTATAACCACGGTTTTGGGCTTGGTGTTGGGCCGTAACCCAAAATGCCAAACAAACAAACACGAGTTTATTTATTAAGCCCGATAAACAACCAAATAAGTAAATAAGTATCTAGCTCATTCAATAAGCTACAATAAGCTAAGATAAGCCACCAAATAAGCCAAGCCGTGGGCTTTATGCCACGGTTTGGGCTTTGGTGTTGGGTCGAGGCCCACGAAGGCTTATAAGCTCATTTGGGTTTATTTATTAAGCTCGATAAGATTATTCCTTCATTTAGAAATCAAATAAGCTACCAAAATAAGTTGAAAAAATAGACGATATTCAAATAAGCATAAAGTTTGAACCTTTATGATTCCTTATTGAGTTCGATGTGTATATAAGCTCAAATAAGCTCACGCGAGCTTATTTATAAGCTAAAAATAAGCAAATAAGCTTTTAGAAAATATTTCCTTATAAAAGTCCCACCACGATGACACAACTAATCTTTTCTTATATATATTTTTGTATATTCAAAACCCTCATAAACCCTTTTAGGGTTTATGTAATATTTAAAGCTTTGATTTTTATAAAATAACTTGTACAACTAGCTTCTAAATGTAATAAGGATCAAGGAAATACAAAAATTATTAAAGAAGGTGAACATACAAGAATGAAGGATTAAAAGATGATCAAAGACTAAAGAACAACACAAACAATGATTTCAATACCCAAACTAACTATCGATATTAACCCCGAATAAACTTGAGCCTCTAAAATCTTGATCAAAATTAAAAGGTGGTAATGTTTGTGTGGTGGTAGCGTCGGATGAACAAAAGGAGAGGGAAGGGGAGAGTTTTTGTGTTTGTTTTTCTTGAGAGAGAAATATTGTTGTGGTGAATGAAATGAATGAATGAATCTAGTCTTTATTCTTGTTCCAACAAAATGGGATCCTAGGCATTTTGAAAATATCTAGTACTAGGAGGGAACCAACTAGCAAAAATTAAGGGGGAGTGTTGGTGGTTTGGGGAGGGGGACGAACAAGAAAATAAAGGGAGGGTTGAAATTTAAATTTTAGGTTCATGCATTAAGGAATCCTAGGATTTTAGATATTTATTCATGCATTGATATTTTAGATTTATCGTTTACGGTTTACGCAAAAACTGAAAAACGTAAAATCCCTTAAAGAAAATTCTAAAAATTTAAATATTCAACCGAAACGTAAAAGTGCGACAACTTTCGAAAGACCACATTAATTAGTAACCCGGGAAACTTTCGGTAATGATTCTCAGATATATACGGGTGAACTCCCCGATTTCAACGTAAAGTTACACGTAGCCATAAAAGTCAAACTAAAGTATGAAAAGTCAACTATGAAATTTAGAAATTTTTACGGGGTGTGACATCCTTTCCCCGTTAGAAAAGTTTTGTCCTCAAAGCTTAAGACGTGACGTTCGGTGCAGTTATGGATTTTGCAAATAAATGCAAGTATTTCTTTTGGAATTGGTCCTCGCGTTCCTAGGTGAATACAGTTAATCTCCGCGAGTTCCAACGAACCTTGACGATCGAAATACGACTTTGCTTAAGACGTTTGACCTCACGGTCCATGATTTCGATGGGTTCTTCGATGAAGTGAAGCTTATCAGCAATGTGGATCTCATCTAACGGAATTACTTGTATTTCATCGGATAAACACTTCTTCAAGTTTGATATGTGGAAGGTGATATAGACTCTACTGAGTTGCTCTGGAAGTTTGAGTTGGTAAGCAATGGTTCCAACCTTGGCGAGAATCTTGAAAGGTCCGATATAACGAGGGTTCAGCTTTCCCCGTTTGCTGAAACGTATCACCCCTTTCCATGGTGACACTTTCAACTTGACCCTATCTCCCACTTGAAACTCAAAGGGCTTTCGTCTCACGTCAGCATAACTCTTTTGACGATCACGAGCGGCTTGAATTCAACTCTTGATTTGGATGATCTTCTCTGTCGTTTCACGAATAATCTCTTGGCCAGTGAGGTGACTATCTCCAACTTCAGCCCAGCAGATTGGGGATCGGCACTTACGACCATATAACGCCTCGAATGGTGCAGCCTTAATACTAGTATAGTAGCTGTTATTGTATGAAAACTCTACTAAAGGCAATCACGCATGCACGAAGCATATCCTCTAGCGTTTGGATGGTCCTCTCACTTTGACCATTAACCTGCGGGTGATACGCTGTACTCATATCCAATCGAGTACCTAAAGCTTCCTGAAGCGATTGCCAAAATTAAGACGTAAACCTACTGTCTCGATCCGAGATTATTAAAACTGGCACTCCATGCCTTGAGACGGCTTCCTTAAAATATTGTCTCGTCAGTTTCTCCATCTTATCTGTTTCCTTCGTTGGCAAGAAATGAGCATACTTAGTGAGACGGTCGACGATTACCCAAATCGTGTCTTGACCGGTTGCCGTCTTTGGCAACTTAGTCACAAAGTCCATCATAATATTCTCCCACTTCCACTACGGTATCTCAGGTTGAACCAGCAAACCAGACAGTTTCTGATATTCGGCCTTAACCTTGGCACACGTTAAACATTTACTAACGTAGGTGGCAATCTAGGCCTTCATGTTGGGCTACCGGTACAGTTTCTTCAAATCTTTGTACATCTTGTCCGATCCAGGGTGGATGGAATACTTTGATTTACGCGACTCATGCATAATCAACGACCTTAAATAACCCAGACAAGGTATCCAACTCCTATTCTTCAAACACAACGTTCCGTCCGAACGAGGTTCGAGTTTCTTAATCATTCCGTACAAGTCTTCTGATTCGTAATTCTCTTCATTTCTCGCCTCTTCTTGAGCGTTTAAAATTTACACGGGAAGGTTCAATCCAATCGTCATCACTAAGGCCCGAACTCATAGTGGCTTGATCATTTCCTTTCGGCTCAATGTATCTGCCACGACGTTCGCCTTTCCCGAATGGTAACGTATCTCACAGTCATAATCACTTAACAGCTCTAACCATCGATGTTGTCTCACATTCAACTCCTTCTGATCAAGAATATGCTGCAAACTCTTGTGATCAATGAACACGGTGCACTTCGTGCCATACAGATAGTGTCTCCACATCTTCAGGGCGAACATTATTGCTCCTAATTCTAAATTGTGTGTCGTATAATTCTTCTCATGAATTTGAGTTGACGAGATGCGTAGGCTATATTACCTTCTCCTTTTGCATCAAAATTGTCACACCCCCAAACTGGGCCTAGACGGAATACGTGTCCGAAGGCGTGACGTCATAACAATCCGATCACAAAGCAATAAAGAACGACCACTAATCATGGACGTTTGAAAAAGTTTACTCGTTGCATAAAATAAAATAGTTTTAAGTTTTACAGCTCATAATGATTAAGTTAAAAGTAGCGGAAGCATAACAGAGTTTTGGTAGAAACAACGAGTAAATAATAGATAAGTCTTGAAATTGGCAAAGTCACATAGCACATAGACTTCACATAGCATCAAGAATCAATCCAAGCTAAGCACCTGAGAAAAACATGTTTAAAACGTCAACATAATGTTGGTGAATTCATAGGTTTTTAATTTTGTACAAGAAGTGTACCACAACACAAGATTTCAAAACGTATGGGACTACTATAACAAATACAGCATCACATAAAAAGTATTTATTGTTGCACTAAGCTCATGACACCGAAGCTAATTTAGTCAACAGGGCATGCTACATCCTGTTGCATAGTATTCCTGCCCTAAACCGGTGTCCCAAACCAAAGACCACCATAAAGTATAATCGACATGACATATATCCGTTTGTTTTTCGTTAAGTGGAACCAAAGCGGATAGGGATAATTAGTCCCAATAGATCTATCTATTCACCTCGCGCTCCCGGTCACCGGTCCTCCGGATCGAGAAACTACAGTTCCAAGATAATTGGGCATGAGTAGTTTTTAAGCTACTTAGGCAACACAGAAACAAGTAAAAACTAACTAAAGAACTTTGTGTCCAGTTTTAAAAGCAAACAAAGTCTCACCCCAAATATTCTAAAGCATTTGTAAATCAGTAGAAAATGTGGGGCATGAACTCACCTTATCAAGGTAACGATAACCACAACAATGATGAAGATATAAGGATGACTAGCCGCGACCTAGAGTAGGTAAGGGTATGACTTAGCAATTTATCAAAGAAACAAGTACAGCATCCTTTTATTCTATTAAAGCATCCAAGTGTGTTTGCGTTTTAGTAAAAAAAAGACTTTGAATTTTATCTACGGTCTTAGTTTTAAATCCCGACTCTGTAAAAAGTTACTATTTTTAAGAAACTTTCCTTTTTAGGGAAACTTTTTAGTTTCAAAACTTTAATATGTCACCCTAGTTTTCTTAAGTTTTCCCATATTTTACAAATCGCTTAAACAATTCTAAACCGCCTACATCCTTGATGTTAAAATCGCCTAAAATGTCCGTATTGTACTATTTTTAAATACCTACTTTTTATTAAGTTCGGCATTTCAATTAACCTTTCAAGACATTTCTAGATGTTCTAACTAATTACCTAACGTTTCTATATGTTTCGCTCGCATTTAAAACATCGAAAATCGTCCGAAAGTGCCCGAAACCCCCTTTTATAATTCCAATCAGCCCACTTTATTTAGAGTTTTTCTTAAAAGTCTATTTTTCCGATTTGTGGAAAAATGTCTCTCGTTATTGACTATTGAGGTCGAGCTGCGCGTTGCCAAAGTTATGTAAAATCTCATTCCTGACAAACTTCGTGTTTATACTTGCCGATACGGACCCAAAGGCCCCCGAATCGCCCGTTTTAGCTGCTGATCTGGTCTTTGCATTTTCCCAATTTCGCCGAAAATGTTTCAAGTTTCATTTGGTCATAACTTGGCCGTTTTAAGTCCGATTTTAAAGTGTGATATATGAAAAATTATCTATTCGAAACGAGCTCTTCGAAAACTACTTTTACGCCTAATGAAAATATTTTTAAGTCGCTCAAAACCACCAAACTAATTTGGGACAGCAAGTATGGTTTGCCGAAATACGACCAAAAATTCAACACACCAACTCGCATAATAGTGCATAATCAGTTAAACGTGTAAGTCTACAACTAATCCACCACAAAACTAACCTTAATCCAACCTAATCTCTATTGTTGCAACTCTCATCAACTCTCAATCTCACCAAGAACATATTATAAAACATAAACTTAAAGTGGTAACAATATTTTACATCATTTTTATAAAATACAATTTTTAATTTAATACTTTTGTAAAAATTTACACAAACACATGGATCTTTAGATATAAACATAGATCTATAACAAGATTCATAACAACATCAAAATAATACAAGATGGGTCAAGAAATACTCACAAGAAAGTAAGCAAAAGATGAAAACACAAGATCTTGCAAAACCCACTTATAAAACTTGAAACCCAAATTTTATGATTCTTGAAAACCCTTGAAAACAACCAACTAACACTTGGATCTACCTTAGATAACCTTAGAAATGAGTTTAGAATACTTGGATCTTGCTAGAAATCAAAAGATATGGGTGGTGTATGTTGGGGAAGGTGTGCCGTGAGCTAGGGTGCAAGGGGAGGGAGAAAAGATTTTTGGTTGGTGACTAGAAATGAAAATGAAACCCTAAGTGTGAGATAAGTGTTATATTTATAGTCCATATGCTAGGGTTTTAAGGTTCAAATGGTGCACAAGTGACCAACACACACCAAGAGTGTGTGTGTTGGGTGGTTCGGCCAAGAATGGCTCACAAGGGACCAAGATGGTTCAATTTTCTAGCCAAGGTTCAAGTGATGGTTATGGTTCAAGGTTTGCTAGTCAAATGTGTAAGAGTGTGTAAGTAAACACATGATGTGTAAGAGTCTTGCATGCATGCATGTTGCTAGGATACAAAAATGTCTCTTTCTTACACTAGTATGGCAATATTTTCAAATTTTGAGTTAGTGGTTTAAGGATGATTTAATTTCAAGTACTAAGAGTATTTTGACTTGGCTTTAGACATCTTTATATGTATGGGAAATAGGGGTGTAATCGAGTCAAGCCGAGCTCGAGCTTGACAGGGCTTGAGCTTGGCTTGAAAAAAAATAGTAGGCTTGAGCTTGGCTTGATAGCTCGTCAAGCTTTAACCATATAGGCTTGAGCTTGGCTTGAGTAGGATTTGATTAAAGCTTGAGCTTGGCTTGAAAAGCTTGAATGTGTACAAAATTAATGTATTTAATAGCCAAACGCCCAAACTCATCAATAAACATATGCATAAAGTAAAACAAACAAAAACCATAAGTGAAAACCAAGGTAGATTCATTAAACATTAATAAAACTAACAATAACATTCTCGTACAAAGTCCAACATTAGAATGAAACATAAGCCAAAGTACTAATTAATGTTCAAACGTACAAAGTATTTCAACAAAAACGTACATTAGCCAAAGTACTAATTAGTTTTTGATTAGTTTTGGCTAATGTTCTCAAAAGTAAAAACTATGTATGAAGAATACAAAGCACTAGAATATAAATCGTTAGATTAATTAGGGTTAAAGGTCATTTTAAAATACATTATTCATTTATTTATGAAATAGGTCCTTATAATTAAGTTAATACTCAAATTACCCCTTATTTACTTATATGAATTTATTATATATTAAAGCTTGAAAAAGTTTGATAAGAGCTCGAGCCGAGCTATCAAAAGCTTGAGTTAGGCTTGTTATAGGTTTCGAGCTAATTTTTAGGCTTGAGCTTGATAAAAGCTTGGCTTGATCGAGTCAAACTCGAGCTTGAGCTCGAGTTGCTTGATAAAAGTTTGACTTGATTGCAGCCCTAAGTGTGGTCATTTAAAGAAAGTTTCCACACTTTTAACTATAGGCATTTTGATAATAGTTACACACTTATATGTGTAGGAAAATTTGTCACACCCATTATTACCGCATATAGCAAAGTGTAGCCATTTTAATTTTACACATTTTTAAGCATGGACATTTAAACTTAAAAATGCGGACAATTCAACTAATTTTTTGTAGTGAAAGCAAATTTGCATGCATATTTCTTATAACGCTAGCTAGCTATTTCTGAAATAACTGTATACAGCAAAACACGTACCTTGGCATGAAACGTAAAGATTTTTTACCATTGTATTGTTCTAATTCAAGTGACATTCACAATTAATGGTTTGCAATTTTTTTCTAGTGATTCGTAGAACAATCATAAGAAAGTTGATTGGAATCTTCGCCAACCTAGAGATGGTTGGTTGTCCGCGCGCCTTGATGCTACATGTAAACTAGATTGTAATATTTCTTTTGTCGGCAGTTGTTGAATGTTTGAAGATGGTGATCGAAAGTGACAAACTGTTTTATTCGGACATTCGGTGAAAAATTGTTGTCAAGTGCTGTGAATTATATATTTCAAAAAAGTAAATGAGGTAGTAGTTTATGAATTATATATTTTTAAAGTTTGTGAATAATATCTTTGAAAAGAAAAAAAAATCAGGTTTTTGCATTTTTAGTTTTTTAATTTCGATAATAATATCATTAACGAAATGCTAAATTAGAAAATTGACTTGTGCAAACCGCACTTTAATATTAATTTTTGGACTTCCATAGTACAAACTTTAGTATATAAGATACCAAGTTTTACTTTCTACTACCGATGTGGGATTAATGAGTTTGTAGTTGAATCTACAATGACATGTAATCAATGGAAAGAAAGAAGCAGTTTACAATTTGGGACACCATCGGTGAGTGAACTATGCATAAATTATTACTAATTGTTAATAGCGAGTTTAAAAGTACTCGTATATATAATACATTTACTTTAATCTTTTTTTTAATTTACTATAATATTATTTATTAACAACGAAAGTTATAGTTAAGTGGTAAAATTTTTGGTGCAAAACAAAAGTCAGAATAAGTTGAAGGGTACTATAGTTAAGTGGTAAAAAATTTAAATCCAAAATAAAAAGTTAAAAAAAGTTGAAGGGTAAAAAAGAAATATTTATGAATAAGAATGAATAGTAGTAGTAAATCTCTTTGCAAATTGATATATAACCTGTGAATTCAAGAGTACATGTGACGGTAATAATGTTTTTACCACGAATTTTGGAAAGCTATAGCATTACACGTTTCGGCATTTCACCAATTGAAACTGCATGTACTTTTCATGTATACAATGCATCAAGTCATATGAGTTTTTGTAATTACATGTATACTTACCGATCCTATAGTATGCAAGGGTGTTAGTTTACGTGGAGGTTCGGTTGGGGCGGGTAATATATTTTAGTGTTTGAAACCGAATCGTACTGGGGTTACTGGACTTGCGGGTACCCGAAATGAGCGGTTACTTGCGGTTCGGGTAAAGCTTAACCATTTTAGATGTTTAATCGAGTTTGACCGTATAATCAGTTACATGATCTAAAAACGAAAAATGTAATTTTAGCAAAATTAAATAGCATTAAATAACATTAATTAAGATTAGCTTCCTAGTTATAGGAAGTTACTTGTCATTCCGGTTTATGCTCCTCAAGAGCTATAAGAGAAAAAGATGTTTTGGAATTACTTAAATCACTTGATTGATGGCTGGAAAGGAGATGTCATTGTTATGGGTGATTTCTAGTACGCATCCCGCCAACTCAAGGTTCACGAGAAGAACTATACTACACACGACCTAGAGCTTGGTGCAGTAGTGTTTGCCTTGAAGATGTGGAGACACTATCTGTACGGTACAAAGTGCGTTGTGTTCACTGATCACAAGAGTTTGCAACACATTCTCGATCAGAAGGAGCTGAATATGAGACAACGACGTTGGTTAGAGTTGTTGAGCGACTACGACTGTGAGATTCGATATCACCCAGGAAAGGCGAACGTGGTGGCTGATGCCCTGAGTCGAAAGGAAAGAAGTAAGCCGCTACGAGTTCGAGCCTTAGTTATGACTATAGGGTTAAACCTTCCTAAGCAGATTTTGAGTGCTCAATCGGAAGCCAGAAAAGAAGAGAACTTCATCAACGAAGATTTGCATGGCATGATTAACAAGCTAGAACCTCGTGCTGACGGAACATTATGTTTGAACAATCGAAGTTGGATTCCGTGTTTTGGTGATTTGAGAGCTTTAATTATGCATGAATCCCATAAGTCAAAGTATTCCATCCATCCTGGATCAGATAAGATGTACCAAGACCTTAAGAAGCTGTATTGGTGGCCCAACATGAAAGCAGAAATTGCCACTTATGTCAGCAAGTGTTTAACATGTGCCAAGGTTAAGATAGAGTATCAGAAACCGTCTGGTTTGTTGGTTCAACCAGAGATCCCACAATGGAAATGGGAGAATATAACAATGGACTTTGTGACTAAGTTGCCAAAGACGACAACTGGTCAAGACACGATTTGGGTAATCGTTGATCGTCTCACTAAGTCTGCTCATTTCTTGCCTATGCGAGAAGATGACACGTTAGAGAAGTTGATGAGACAGTACTTGAAGAAAGTAGTCTCAAGGCATGGAGTGCCAGTTTCGATCATCTCTGATCGTGATGGGAAATTTACTTCACATTTTTTGAAGTCTCTAAATAAAGCATTAGGTACTCGATTGGATATGAGTACAACTTACCATCCAGAGACCGATAGTCAGAGTGAGAGAACCATTCAGACGTTGGAGGACATGTTACGTGCCTGTGTACTCGACTTTGGAAAAGGTTGGGATAGATACTTACTATTGGTAGAATTTTCGTATAACAACAGTTACCATACTAGCATTAAGGCTGCTCCATTTGAGGCGTTGTATGGGCGCAAGTGTCGATCACCTATCTGCTGGGCTGAAGTTGGAGATAGTCAGCTCACTGGCCCAGAGATCATCCACGAGACAACCAAGAAAATCATTTAAATCAAGAGTTGTATCCAAGCCGCCCGTGATTGTCAAAAGAGCTATGCTGACGTAAGACGAAAACCTCTTGAGTTTCAAGTAGGAGATAAGGTCATGTTGAAAGTATCGCCTTGGAAAGGAGTGATACGTTTTGGCAAACGGGGAAAGTTGAACCCGAGTTATATAGGACCTTTTAATATCTTAGCTAGAGTAGGAACCGTTGCCTATCGACTTGAACTCCCAGAGCAAATAAGCAGAGTTCATAGTACGTTTCACGTCTCGAATTTGAAGAAATGCATGGCTGACGAAAACCTTGTTATACCGTTGGACGAAATCCAAGTTAACGACAAATTAAACTTTATCGAAGAACCTGTCGAGATCATGGACTGTGAGGTCAAGCGTCTAAATTAGAGTCGTATTCCAATTGTGAATGTACGTTGGAACTCCAGGAGAGGTCCTGAATTTACCTGGGAGCGTGAAGATCAAATGCAAAAGAAGTACCCTCATATTTTCCCAAATTCTGAACCGATGGTAGATACCACGTCATGAGCTTTGGATACAAAGCTCTTCTAACAGGGAAAGGATGTAGCACCTCGAGAATTTCCGTTCAATAATTTAGCCGTTTCCGTTTAGCAATTTGAATTTTTGAAGTTTCGTTTAATATTTACGTGTAACCTTGAAGTGTTCCCGCTTTTATCTGAGAATCGTCTCGAGGAGCGAACCGGGATGCCTAATGTTGTAGTATTTTGGCAATAGCTAGGTTTTTACATTTTATGGCAATATATAAAATTTCATAATTTTCGGTGATACCGTTATTCGTTTCGTTACTTGCGTTAATCGTGGTTTACTTAAAACATGAGCTTATACATGTAAGACTTGGAAATTAAATCAAGTGGGAAACACTAGCAATATAAAATGAAGAAAATCACTTGGTCCCCCCTCCTCTTTGTCTTGTTCGGCCCAAACAAACCCCACATGCACCCTTGGTGAACAAGTTTGAATTCAAAATCAATGAGACAAGCCTTAATCACATGATTTGTTATAACTTGAATATGATTGGGAGATCAAATTGGTCCCCTCTCTTCCTTTTGTCTCTTGTACACGAAACACACACACAAACATACTCTAGTATGTGAAGCAACTTAGTTATATACCATATTTCATTCACTTATTCATTCATAACACACACACACACACTTGTATTTGAGCTTTTCTTTTTCTCTCTTGCTCACCCTAACCCACGAACACACTCACACACATATAAATCCATATACTTTTCATCTTTGATAAAAAACACTTGAAGATTCATTGAAGGTTTGATCATTTGTATCATCCGGGTATTAGTTAAACAACATTTGGGTTGTTCTTAGTCTTTGTTCATCAACCTAAACATCTATTTCTTGTAAGTCTTCAAATTCTTGAATAACTTGTACTTTCATAATTCTCATGATGCATACATACTAGTTGTACAACTTCTTTAGTAAAAACAAGATTTTAAAACTACATAAACCCTAAAAGGATGTATATATGGTTCGAAATATATATAAAGAAATATAAGAAAAACATAGTTTTGTGATCATGGTTATTTTTGTGTAATCAAAATGATATAATATAGCTTATTTTATTCGGTTTATTGTAATAAGCTTTTGGAAAAGCTTATTTGATTATTTTGAGCTTATTGGGCTTATATGTAGGTTCGGCCCAAACTAGAAAAAGAAGGAAAACATTTGTTTAGCTTATTTTGGTTTGACTTTTATTTTATTAGCTTATTTTCTAGCTTATTTTGAAAGGACAAACGATAAACTTATACGGCTTAATAAATAATCCCGAATATATTTTATTGGGCTTATAGCCGCGTCCCACATACAAGGCCAACACCATGAGCTTATTTTTGAGCTTATATGGTTCGGCTTATTATACTTGGCTTATTATAAGCTTATTGATAGCTTATTTTTAGGTCACGTGTTTATTGTTTAATGTTTTGCTTATCGGACCAAATGGATAGGTAAAACTACATGTTCGGACTTAACGGGCCAAGGCCCAACATAAATACAAAACACCATGGCGTAAAAACTACGGTGTAGCTTATTGAATAAGTTCTTAAATAGCTTATTTAATAGTGTATAACTTAGATGTTGTTACGTTTAACTTATTTTGAACGTTGGACGTCGCGAATAATAAGATTAGGCTTATTGGGCCTAAAAGCCCAATAAGGGTCCGATTGGTCTTTTGACGAATTATTGAAATAGATTGATGATGTATAAAATGTAGTGATAAAAAGTGGATTGAAAGCGGTTTGAAAATAGTTTTAAATA
>BQNB010019837.1:19684-66287 GCA_026074375.1 Tanacetum coccineum | reverse complement strand
TGAGTGACTTGTGTGAATAAATAAATATATCCATTATGTGAGGTGCTTATGTTATATGTCTACACCTAAAAAGTTATAAAACCTGATAAAAATTTGTTAAAATAAAAATTGATTTTCTCCACGTCCACGATAAATGAGCCTTGTTTTCTCGCTTTGATTGCTTAAGGGCAAGCAATAGCTAAGTGTAGAGGGATTTGATAACGCATTAATTGTACATATTGTCGGTGGCGTTATTGTATATATTATTATCATTTCTCGTGAACTTTCGATACTTAATAGAATGAAATATGTGCAGGTTCACTTGAAGATAGTCCAAGCATAAAGTGTCCAAGATATATAATGTTTTTATGCCTTAGGAAGTAAGCTAGACAATTAAAATAAAGAAATAAAGTCCAAGAAATAAAAGAAGTACGACACATAATCTTCTGTGTGCGCCGTACTTATCCCTGAAGTGAAAGGAACCAGTCAGAGTTAATGTGCGCCGGTTTTTCCAATATGTGCGCCGCACTTATCTCATGCATTAATGAAAATTTGCCGCCAAGCACAGAAGTACGCCACACAAATAAGTTTATGTACCATACTTCTGGTCCTGAAAAGCCTATAAATAGCGAGGCAATCCCAGCCATTTCATACACACTCTACTATCAAATATCAATCTCATCTCACGAATTCCATAAGAAACATAAACGTTGAACGGGTTTTTAGGTTTAAATCGAATAAAAAAAGGGGTATATTGTTTGAGAATTGTAATCAGGTTACTAGCGAAATCTTGTGTAAACCATTCTCTATCCGAATCTTGTATGTCTCTTATTACTCTATGATTGTGTCGTTGTAAGGTTGTAGTTTATGATAGTTCAAGTTTTAAATTTATATTTTGCCGACTTTACCTAAAACAACACGTTAACGGGTAATGTACCCGGTCAAATGGAGTTTCGTGGTAAGTAGGGTGTTGATCACTAAAAGCGAGAACTAATCTTTAATTTTATCAATATTTTGGTTAACTAAACTAAGTTAATTTAAACTATGTTAATTCTATTCTATGTTAAATCTTGCTAAACCTATGTTAATCCTAATTCTAACGGATAAGGGGGGTTTTTAGCCTGAGATAGTGGTACAGGCTTGTGGCAACTTAGATCTACTTAAGACACAATAACACGCGCAAGCAGACAGACAAAAGATAGAAGAGCGGTCTAGCTAAATATAAGAAAACTGTATTACCCATACTTAATCCAATTAGAACGTTAGTTTGTTTATTTAGTGCAATAAATACTTATCTCGAGGCGGCATATCATTCTTAAGACTTAGGCGTTACTTCTTCCTAAGACCTAGACATGTAGAATTCTGTCACAATTAAACGCATCCGCATAAAGCATCCTATTTGCTGAATATAATCTATCTTAGGGGTTAAAGCAATGGTGATTTTGTTAAACCCTAGCTCATAGAGACTTTACCCACTTACTACTTAATGGTAATTTATATACTAGTAGTCCACTGGCCGAGTCTTTACCAAATGATTAAGAACGTACTCGTTGATCCCAAGGGTCACCTATCGGTCTAACTAAGCTCACTAATCTAAAGGTGAAGAAAGGTCATTATTTGTGATCCTATTAGTCTTGATATATAAATTCACTATATGGAGAGCCATCCGAACATTCTAGCTAAACGTTGGTCTTATATTATAGATCTGGAATGCTAGGTAGCATACGAAAGCACTTAAACAAGTAGAAATTGGATAACTAAACAAAGCAATCAACGATAAATTAAGCATTCGAGATAAACAAACCAAACATTCAAATCTTCATAATAATGGCTAATACCCACGGGTATTAGCCCTCAAACGTCATAATCAATACAAGAGTAATAATTCATCCAAGGTAAACTAACCAAGTTAAACGAATGATACCAAAAATTAAACGATTTATCTAGAGTATAGGATATCTACCCAAAGTGTTTCATTGAAATTAGTAGCTTTGCTTGATCCTCTTCTTGCTCTTCTTGTCTTTTGAAAATCGACTTTTGTGATTAAGGTATCAAAAATATGATCAAGCACACTGAAAACCTGTTTTTAGGTTTTTTATTTATAAGTTCTGGAATTTGGTCAATACGGCATATCGAGTTACATGAATACGGCGTATCGGGGGTTTCTTAGAGTAGGGACCACGTTTGATATCTTCCAGAATATTTTATTACTTTATATTGAATATGGCGTATGGAGTCCTCCTGGATACGGCGTATTGAACTTTATTCCTTCGTGGTCTTTTGTGAAGTGCAGGCACAGATAAGCCGTATCTTCCTTGATGATTCGGCGTTATAGGGTTGTTCAGAATTGGTAATCTTCATATTTCTTCGTTTTAAGCTCCAGAATGATGCCTTTTTTCCTATTCCATAATACTATAATTCTTCAAATTACAGAATGATTAATTAGTATCAATCTTGACAATAATCATCAAATGGGTTATTTACATGGGATAAATGGATGCTATAAACAGTGGACGTTATTTAATGTCATCAAATATCCCCCCACTTGAATTCCTATCTTGTCCTCAAGTGCTTTAGAAATTCTATGAAAATGTTTCCCTAAGGAATTTTTTACGTTTAGCATTTATTTGCGATCAATTACAAGTTCACAACCACACCTCACAAAATAGGAAGATGAAAACACTCAAATCACTCAACTAATCTATGTGGTAACATGTAACTAATTCGCTCATTTGCTCGGTCGTGACGAGTATTATATCATAGGCTTGGCAAGGATACACATCTCCACCACTAGAGCTAAGGAGTAACAAGTTTATAAAGGTAAATTGGGTTTTTATTTTAAAGGCTTAGGGTTGATCATTCTAACAATCTTTCACCAAAAGTACCACACCAACAAGGCAACTGAATCACACATACATGGCCGTAACAACAAAATAGACATGTGTATTCGATCACATCCTCATTCGAGTTTAACCAACGGTTAGGATGAAGAATGATATAGGGTATGGATCTTTTAACTTTCTCCAAAAGTAATAAACCAACAAGGCAGCTGAGTCACGCAGACATGGCCGTAACGACGGAATAGACATGTATGACTTGATCACATCCTCATTCGAGTAAAACCTAAGGTTAATGATTAGGAAAAGAAATAAATTGTTGTTAAATAAAATTTACGAAACAAATAGATTAAGTCCAAACAGATAAGGTACAAGTTGCTAGACACTTTTTCCCGACCGTTACCATGATAAAGACACAACTGTCTATACACGTCTTCAACCTGGATCAAAACAAACACCTGAGTTGGCATTTCGTAACAGTAACTCCAATCATTCCATACTTTACATACTTTACAAATACAAGTGGCGATATTTACCACTTTATACAAAACTTTACATCGTTGATTTATAACCATCCATCAACGAATAATCTATCCTTCAAATAATTCCATTGTTTTAAGCTTTAATGAACCGACTATCTTGAAACTTTCCTCCTCTTTTTTTATTGCAGTTTTCTAATTTTTTTGATTTTTTTAACAATAAATAAACTACGAAATCTCGATGTAATTTCACATCTTCCGATATTTAATAAATCTAGAAAATTTTTCATGATTCTTCATTCTTCGGACGTATCAATAATTGTGATGGTAGTAAAAATACATGAGCTTTGACTACTATTTACATTCCCATTGCAATGTGCAAATTTCCCAACCATTCCAAAGATAGAAAGTGACACAAGACATAGGAAATACATACTTTACACTTTAAGCAACGAGCAACTGATAAATGGACTTAATCTAACAGGGTAGACTGAGGTGTAAAGGTGTAACAAAACAAATAGTTGGTGTTATCCTAAAGGATTAGCTCTATAGGTTTTTCTAGTTGTATCTTACTCTTAAATTGAGAGTAAACACAGGGTTTATAAGGGGTTAAACTAACCGTGTAGTTAGTAATAAAACAACAATAGCTGGGTACCCGCGCCAATGCGGCGGCGGGTGTCCCTTGTAACTAAATATTGTGGTGGCAAACGTTAGTTCATTTATATGTTTTTGCATAACAATAACTTTACTAGATAATGACAACTTTTATTTAAAATAACTATAAACATACCGATGCAAACTATTTCACATCAAATACGAAGAATTAAAATCAAGAGAATAACATATGTAGCATATTCATAAATATAAAACTTAAAAGATCAACATCATACATAATGAATGTAATCTGTCTAACCAAAAATGTCCAACTATTAATATGCATAATTAGCTGCAATATCTTTATTCGCAAAATCTGTAGACATTAAAATAGAATTGAAGGGATCATTGGAATCACCAAAAGTAGCTTTGTAGTATTTCGCTTGTGGATACAACCTTTCGCATCATCATCGTTGAACCTATCAACGAAACTCTTAAATTCATTAACTTTTTGAATTTGTAATGAAAACAAAAGACGTTAATCATTGCAATGGGGTGTTTGGGGTATTTTTTTTTCTTTTTTTTTTTTTTTTTTTTTTTATTTTTTTTTTTTTATTTTTTTTATTAGCTTTTTTTATTTTTATTTTTTTTTTTTTTTTTTTTTTTATTTTTTTTTTTTTTAATTTTTTTTATTTTTTTAATTTTTTTTTTTTTTATATTTTTTTTTTTTTTTTTTTTTTTTTTTTTTTCTTTCTTTTTCTTTTTTTCATTTTTTTTTTTTTTTTTTAAATTTTTTTTTTTTTTATTAATAATAAAATTATCTTTATACTGATGTTCATTGTACCAGTTTCTCCAATACTTCATTATTTCATTATAATCATGAGGTTGTGTGTATAGTAAATAAATAAAATGGGTATATGTTATTATAATGTTATATTATATTCTCATTCAAATGTGAATTACCTTTTTACAATTGCATGCCGTAACTTGTTTTTATGTTAAGCCATAATTCATCTTCTCCACAAAATCCCAAGTTATGATTATTGTCCTTAAATTAAAAAGATTACACAAAAAAAGGAAAGTTAAGCGATCTTATTAAAAGGTAACTTTTTTTGATAGGATAGTTTAGGTACTTGCTAGTAAGTACAACGACACTAACGAAGTAAAGATCAAAAGATATACTAAATTTACCTCAACACTTGAAGCAAATCGTGCATGATGTCTTCATCTTCTAGTTGAACATCCTTTAGGTCATTTTGTCAACGCTGTCCGGGTTAATCTAAATAACAAAGTGAAAAGGATAACTCGTTAACAATATAATAATCGAATAAAATAATCATGAACCTAATTGTTTATAAAAAAATGTTTTTTACCTTAACGATTGATGAAGATTTGACTTGTCGAATGATGTAAGCCATGGTCTTAGACCCCATTAAAGTTATAATATTTTAGATTAAAATTTTAATGATGGATTATTAATGTTAATCATATATATATATAAAATTCACAAATAATCCATTTTTATAAAGTAGTAGAGATACATACTATTAAATGAGTAGTTTCAACATTAAATATTTGTAACCATCTTGACCTATTAAATTAACGGTTTCAACATTAACTTAATGGCCATGATTATGATCATGTAACCACTATACATTCATGGAGGAGGTTATGAGATTAATTGGCTAATTAATGCTAATAACTCCTTTTGACCATGAGTTATAAACTCTTTTAAATAGGCTATTATTAACACATGCTGGTTAAAAAACGTATACATTAAATCTGGTGTGAATTTTAACATGTGTATGATGAACATTGACTAATGGCTTTATGTCTTTCCAAACAAAAAATGTTTTGGTCCCTTAAAAATGTATATTAATAACTTTTTTCAACTTTTATGCGTTACAAGTATTGATATGGTGGTTACTCATTTATTTTTCTGATTAAATCACTTATTTGATAATTAATACGACGGTTACAACTATTGAGGTTACAAGTATTGATCAAGTTTTAAAATTCTTCCATAACAAGAAATGTTTTGATCCCTTAAAGATTTGAATACTTCTAATTTTAGATGTCCTAAATGGTTTAAAAAGTAGTTGAGATAGAACATTTAAAATTTAAATATTAAAATCGCACGGCTTGAAATAACATAAGTATAACATCCCATTTTAATCATTACATTTGAGATATCTTAACAAATTTACTAACATAATTCTCACATCAAATATATGGCTAACAAATTTGTTACAAAAGCTACGATTAACATTTATTACACTAATAATAATTAACAACAAAGTTATAAATAACTAATAAAACTTTCTATCAAATGTTACACAAAAGTTTATATTAAAATCTACATAAAGTTTAATTACAAACTTTAAATAAACATATAAGAAAATCTACCAACAAATATTAACAATAACTAATCATTTTGTGGCGACAAAAAATATTCCCATGGCGTTAGTGACGAAAGCAGCATATTCCGGTGGTAATACATATTCCGGTGACGCGTAGCAATATCCTGTCAACAACAGTGGCCGAAACAATTAGGAAAATGATGAGAGTTTCTGTGCATATCTATTAAAAAACTTGAGTTCTACAAAATAAATACATAGATCTATAAAAAATACCTTCAAAAATAATAAAAACAAACATTAAATTATGAAAAACCATTTTCTGATATAGAGATTCTGGTAGTGAGGTTTCTGTGTTGGTTGGTTTCCGTTAAAAAAACTTTAGGTCTACAATAAAATAATATATCAAAAAGAAATTTTAAACATTAAAATAAACATAGATGTAGCAAAAAAACAACATAAAAACCTCAACAAAAAAAAAACTCAACGGCTGCAGCATTTTTCAGGCGACAATGACTACATTATTTTTGACGACTCAGAGGCGGCGGTTGTTGCAAAAAAATATAATTCTCACATCAAATATATGGCTAACAAATTTGTTATAAAAGTTACGATTAAAATTTATTACACTAACAATATTTAACAACAAAGTTATAAATAACTAATAAAACTTTCTATCAAATGTTACACAAAATTTTATATTAAAATCTACATAAAGTTTAATTATAAATTTTAAATAAACTTATAAGAAAATCTACCAACAAATATTAACAAGTAACTAAGCATTTTGGGGTGATAAAAAAATATTCCCATAGCGTCAGTGACGAAAGCAGCAGATTCCGGTGGTAACACATATTTCGGTGACGCGTAGCAATATCCTGTCAATGGCAGTAGTGGCCGAAACAATTAGGAAAATGATGAGAGAGTTTTTGTGCATATCTATTAAAAAACTTGAGTTCTATAAAATAATACATAGATCTATAAAAATACCTTCAAAAATAATAAAAACAAACCTTAAATTATGAAAAACCCTTTTGCGATATAGAGATTCCGGTGGTGAGGTTCCTGTGATGGTTGGTTTCCGTTAAGAAAAATTCAGATCGATAACAAAAAATCTATCAAAAAGAAATTTCAAACTTTAAAATAAACATAGATCTAGCAAAAACCAACATAAAAACCTCAACGGCTGCAACAACTTTTCAAGCAACAACGACTACATTTATTTCTGGTGACTCAAAGATGGAGGTTGTCACAAAAAAACGTTATAAATCGAAACTACTTTCTTAAAACCACATAAGCCAATAGCAGAAACATAAACCAAAGCCACTTAACCCACCAAAACAGCCTAAACCATCTAGCAATGGTAGTTATTTGGTAGACGGCGGCGATGATGGTGGTTGTCAGTGGGTGGTGGTTTAGAGAGAGAGTGTTTTGTGTGATATGTTTTTTGGATTTTATATGGGTGTATATGTTGCGAAATGGGCTTTTAATAGACTATTACAAAATTAGTTGTTATGAAATGCGCTCTTTAAAACATGCGTTCTAAATAGATGGTTACAAAATTAGTTGTTATGAAATAGGCTCTTTAAGACATGAGTTTTTAATAGACCGTTACAAAATTAGTTGTTATGAAATTGGCTCTTTAAGAAATTTAATTTTTCGATTGTAACTTCTAATCATATTGTGTATTACTCCCTCCGTCCTATATTAAGTGTCCACAATGGAATCTTTTAAGTCTTTTTTTATCAACTTTGACCATAAATATTTTTGTTTGTGTTATATAATATTGAACGAAAATTTTACCAACGAAAAATATATTCAAAACTCTATCTATTCATATATCTTGCATCAAGTATCATATAACGTAAGAAGAAATCATTAAGGTCAAAGTTGAAGAAAAAAGACTTTGAAAAAGTTAAGTGGACACTTAATGTGGGACGGAGGTAGTAATTTTTTAGGAAAAGACAAATCTTTCTTTAATAAGCAATGTTTTGTGTTTTTAAACTTTTTAAGACTTCTATTTATAGAGGTCTCAAATGCTTTATAAAGTAATAGAGATATAAATGCTTTTTAGGTGTATTCTTAGAAATTTACCAATTTAAACAAGTTAGTCCATCTAAATTCATAGTACTCATTATTGTGGTCTCGAATAGATATACCAAGCCAAGTTCTAAAGTCTACTACATTACCGGCACACTCATATTTTTTGTGGGATTTGGGTATATATTTGAAACGGATAAGGCCGAATCCTCACAATATCTAATAAGGGTTATGTGTGCAGCTTATGTAACTAGTAATTTCACAAAAGTATGCTTAATATTATTTTAAATTTAATTATAATTTAAGCATTTTAGTGTGAAAAATAGGACAAGTAACGTTCTAATTCCCACCCACCACTTAAATTATACAACGTCCTCGTTGTATAGATAAAACATTAAAAACGGGAAATTAAAAGAATTAGAACGAGAAACTCCCCTGATGTTTTGCTCGGTAGATTCTCCAAGTTAAGTTTATGAGCAAGAATATGTGTTGTAAATGCGTCTGGATTCCAGAATGACTACAACACACATAGGATTCCAGATGATCGATACTTCACCAACTTTGTTGATTTCTTTTCCAGCGAGGTCCTGTGCAAAATATAGGAAAAACATGCAAAATCCTATCTCGGGTATCCTACAGTTAATAAATAGTAAAAATAAACTGTACATGCAGTCAGTACGCCGTATCCAAAAACCAGGATACGCCATATAGAAAAACCTGTAAAAAGTATCAATACGAGTCAGTCTGCCAAATATGCCGTATCATGTGCATGAATACGCCGTAAAGACAGATATGACGATAAAGTTTTAAATATAGAAAATAAAGGACTGATAACGTCCAGACATTCAATACGCCGTATGGTATGGAGCAGATACGCCAAAAGGATTTCATTTTTTATGATTTGTCTTACTTTGTAAAATCCCATGAAATATTTGGATTTTTCAGTTTTAGTGAAGATTTGTAAAATCCTGTGGAATATCAATCTTAATCACCACCAACAACAACTCTTAACACAATCCTCTTTTATCACGGTTCGATCACTCTTTTATCATTTCACTTTTCAATTAGAACAAGATGACTACTTTATTAGAACACATCATTGTTGTTGGAGCTGAGAATCGTCCTCTAATGCTTGAAAAATCAATGTATGATTCATGGGCAAGTCATATACGACTATTTATAAAAGGGGAGAAACATGGTAGGATGATGCTTGATTCAATCGATAATGGTCTATTGGTTTACCTAACTTTAAAAGAAAATGGGCAGACTAGACCTAAGAAATACTCTGAACTCACTGAAGCACAACAACTTTAAGATGACTGTGATGTTCAAGCAACCAATATCATTCTTCATGGTCTTCCACCCGATGTGTATGCACTTGTTAATCATCAAGAGGCAGCTAAGGATATTTGGGATATAGTCAAGCTACTAATGAAAGACATTGAATTATCATACCAAGAACGTGAATGCAGATTGTACAACTTGTTTGATAAGTTTGCTTCGGTTTAAGGTGAAACATTGTATGAGTACTACTGGAGATTCTCTTAGCTAATCAATGACATGAATACTATTGGGATGAATATGCAACAAGTGCAAGTATGTAACACCCCCAACTTTGGATTGTGCAGCGGAAATAGCAATTGGGTGTTACTAAATAGCACAAAACACCAAGATAATAGACAATGACCCAAATGAGACGTTTTACAAACATGTGTTCCATTATTAATCAGAGATAAATGCGTTCAGGTCCCCACAGGATTGCAACCGCAACCATTACAACATTTGAAAAACTATTATTTCAAAAAAAGACATTGTTTTAAAACACATTAAGACATTGTTTTTGAAAGACAAGGAACACACAAGTAGTCTTTCACCAAAATCATCACACGCACTACACCTCCTCGCCATTGTTGCCTTCATCCTTAGTTACCTGGGATAAAACATGTTAAAAACGTCAACAACATTCTTGAGTGAAATTCATAGAGTTTAAAATAATCCATAAGAATAATCTTTGAACACATAATTAGTTCTCGGGAAAACATTGCAACGAATACAATGTATAACAATCTCTTTTCTTTAACGCAATAAGCTCATGACATCGAACGTTAACAATACATATGTCAATTTTCCCCAGAACAAGGTATTATTGTCTTATACCTACTACTTCTAATAACAAAATGTCCGTTTGACAGGGTGTTCACCAAGATTCATACCCAGGACAGGGTTGTCAAACCCAATAGATCTATTTAATGCATTAGCGTTCACCTCGCAAGGAAATTAACGGTTCATGAAATAAGGGACTTCGACAATAGCTACTTATGCGGAAATAAACTCATAATCGGGTCCAGCATACCATAAAATCATGTGTTTGATTTTATAAAACAAACATGTATCCCCCTCGCGGGTTTAAAAATAATCAAAAGATTTAAATGTGTGGCTATAAACTCACCTTAAACAAAAGATCCAATTCAATCAAATGAACAAGCGCAATTAGCTTCACGTCTTAACCGCGACCTATATATTACATATATAGCGGTACGTAAGAGTATAATAACTTATATAATGCATACTTGCATATATATATATCACTATTACGTATATATAATCATATACTACAATCTCCAAGTGCGACGCAAAACATTTCACTTTGACGCACTAACAATATCACAACGTTTTTATATATGTATACATATGCATATATATGTATATATATACATACATATATATATATATACATATACATATATATGTATATCACGATTACGTATATACAATCATATACTACAATCTCCAAGTGCGACGCAAAACATTCTACTTTGACGCACTAACAATATCATAATGTTTTCCACAAAGTATCTATTTTTAGAAAGTTACCGAAAGTAAGGATAGTATAATCCAAACTTCATATTTCATCATCAATTAACTAACATTACGAACCCATTGCTCATTACAAACCATATTCAAAAGTATACGCAAGTTTGACTTTCAAAAGTCAAACTTCATATTAGACTTTTACCCCAAAAATAACCAAACTTGACTCGGCCGTAAAACGTTCATTATTAAGAATTACGTGACGATCCACCTAGCAAAACGTAGCTAAAGGCGAACACTATCACTTTTCATTATCAAAAATGACTTTCAAAAATTTCTCGACTCGCTACGAGTCAGTCAAACTTTCTGGTCAAACTTGGTCAACCCAAAACTTATTAAAACGACATTTTTGACATAATCTGACTATCAAAACATGCTTAACTATCATATTTAAGCATATCAAAACAATCAAACTTTGGTCAATAACCAAATACGCTTTCAATAATTTTCGCACTTGAATCTTATAGCAATAACCATAATACACGCAATATAAACAATTTTGACAATACATAAACATAAATAGAAGCTCACAATGCTATAACAAAAACCAAGTATGGCCCCCTTTGCTCTTTGAAATCAGACAAAACCCAAACAAACCAAACAAAACCTTTTTCAACAAACCAATTGCTCACAACACTAATCTAGCAATTACAAGCACCTCCTTATACATGAATTCTTCAACAACCAACCAAAAATCTAACTTCTTCAAAACTTAGTGCATGTAGGATTTTATTAGTGGGATTTGTAGGCCTTGATACAAGGATCGATAATATGAAAATAGATTGTAATGCATGTCGGAAAATCGATGGGAAATGGGGTGGTAAGGTTTGGCCGGTCGTGGACTAGGACAAGGGAGGAGGAAGAGAAAAAATTTAATAAAATGTTTAAGTGTGTGTATAAGTGTGTTATTTATAGAAATATAATTTAGCCATTTGATACCGTTGATCCCAACTTAAGATCGATTCCTTGGCTTGTAAATGTTAAGTTACTTTGGATAAATCCAAAATAACTGTGGTAGAAACTTTGTGAATACTAAAGAGTATGCGAAATCTACTCTTTAATACTTAGAAAAATATTGATGAAACAGTAAACTGTATAAATAATGATATTACTGAAAAGCTCCAATATTATTATTATCAATAATACGAGTACTCAGTGTAGTACTAAGGTTTACAACCTTGAAGCTATATATCAAAAACGTATGAATGTGTATCTATAACCATAACATAGGATCTCCTTTTATACACCAAGGAGTCCTTTACAAGATAACTACAAATCTTCTATAATTTTAATAGATAACTGCAAATCTTCTAACTTAATAAGATACACACTGAATAAGTCAATACATATCACTTAACACGTCTTTATCACTTTAGCAGTCTTAATCTTCATGCAGCAGTCTTAAGTCCTTTAGCAGTCTTAAGTTAGTACTGGCAGTACTAACTTACTCTAGCAGTACTAACTGGTTAGTACTGGCAGTTTTAACTTGAGCAATACTAACTGTTGGCTTCGCAGTACTAAGTATGTAGACTTTTAATTCTCAACAATCCTCTCCTAAACTTGTGATTTACCTCCAAATCATCAAGTTTCTTGAATTAAACCTTGTTCTCTAAGAGGATTCTTCCAAACACTTCATCTTCTTGGTCTTTCAGCCTGCATGAATATCTTCCTAAGAAGTTCTCTAGACATCTCATTATCTTGTTCCACCAAGAGCTTTGCAACCAGCATCTGTGTAAGAGTTCCTCTTGACAATGGATACTCCTTCTCTACCAGCATGTAGATGTCTATTCCCTTCTCTGTAGACACATGATGCACTCCACATGAATCATATAGCCTCCAAGTTAAATCATGAATATGCTTTTGAAGCTTCCATAACTCATCATCTGTATCTGGTTCAAATAATCTCTTTAACTCAACCCATATCTCTCTTTCTTTGTCATCTGTTGGTTCTGTTGATTTGAAGTTCTCTTTAACCAGACTCCACAACATCACTAAGTCATCCCTGTCTAAGGCTTTCAGCATATCATCAAAGAATTGATGTACCTCAGTATGATTTCCAACTCTGATGATCTTCCAGTACTTCCTAGTGCCTTCAGTGTAAATCTCCCAGTCAATTATTGGATACTTAGTTTGTAAAGCTTCAACATTCATCCCTTGCTCTGGAACTATTATCATCATTTGTTGTAGCTCTTCTTGTGACAGTTCTTCTTCTTTATCTTTTGGTTCTTCAGCTAGTTCTGAGCTTTCACTAATCTTTTGCCTCTTAGAACTTTCTTGACCAAGTTCTTCTTCTGCATATCTTTTTGAACTTCCAGCTGCTAACTCAGGAACTGCTCTGTCAACTTCACTTTCTATTGGAATAAAAGTGTTTACTCTCCTCATTGTTGTCTCAAACAAAGTCTTGATCTCAGCAAAAGAATAACCTCTCAACTGCTGCAGTGTATGACTTCCCATGTGCTTGATGTAATTAGACATATAGGTCCTCTGTTGAGCCTATGTAGGTAGCTTATTCCTCCTTTCTTCAGCTCTTTGTGTAGCAAAACACCTTTTTCGCTGATTGATAAACTCTACAAGCATTCTTGCTTGTTTAGCTTTAGTGTAAATTTTCATTTCCTTTGCTTGTAACCTCTGTGCTAACTCTTCATCAGCTTCAACTCTAGCTTGTATGTCTTCCCATTCTTCAACATTGAAAGAGCTAGCTGCTTCATGTATCCTAGCAATCATTTGCCTCTCTTTTTCCTCAAGTTTAGCTTGTAGTCTAACAGCTGCTTCATAACCAAGTCTTTCTTATTCTTGCTGCAGCTTTGTCTTGGTCTGTACTAGCTCAAATTCATCCATTTTACCTTTACCTTTATCTTTAGATGCACTCTTCCTAGTGTATACCAGTGTCTCAGCTATAGTAATGTCATCAGCAGTAGAAACTCTTTTTGTAGGGCTGGCAGTACTAACAGTAGCTATACTAGCAGTACTAACAGCAGCTATACTAGCAGTAGTAACTGCTGCACCAGCAGTAGAAACTGGCTTAGTAACTGCTGCACCAGCAGTAGAAACTGGCTTAGCAGTACTAACATCCTTAGCAGTATCAAAATCAAAACCAAATTCCATATCATGCTTATGCCTCCCCTGAATCTCTGCATCATGTTGTACCAATGAAATGGCAGGATCTTGATCAATTTCAGCTATCTTCCTCCCCTGTTTGGAAGGATCCTCCAAATCATCTTCATCATCAGAAACAATAATTTTGGCCCTTCTTCTAGCTTGGCTGGACTTAACTTTGTTATCCAACTTCTTTACCTTCTTGATAAGCTTAGTATAAGCAGCACCATATGTAAGCTTGGTCTACTTCAAGTCTGTCTCTAAGCTCTCCACCTTCTTTGACAATGTTGTACAGAAAACCATCAATTCTTGTAGTGTCATACTGCCCTCATCACTTCCAAGTGTATTAACTCTTATGAAAGGTGAATCATGGGGTGTGGTAGGGGTCTTATCAATGTTACCACAGCCCTCTCCTGCTTCTAAGCCAGTCACAGTAGTGGTAGCCCCTCCATATCTGGCATTTACACCTGTATAAGCAGCCTCATCTGCTACAGGGGACTGAGTAGGAGATCTGGGCTAAGGAACCACATATTCCTATATGTTTTTCTCCTAGAGGTTGGTGAAATTGGTGTTTATGAGGTTGATGGAGGATCGGTGGGTGTGTGATGGGACTTAACTGGGTGTGTTAATCCTTCACCCTGAACAACTAGGCCCTGAACAATCATTATAGGAAACATTGGAATGTTTTCCCTAGTATAACCCTTAGAAGCCCTCTTCATATTGCTGAATAGTTTTTGAGTATAGGTAGGAGCAATATAAAGTTTTGTGTGTGGTTAAAGCAGTCTCTTATGCTTGTTTAAAAACACTTGAATAAATCTTAGATACATTAAAAATTTGTGTTTACTATCTAAGTTTTTCACCATACCATCAAAAATCAATTTAGAAAAATTAAATTTCCTATTAGTGGCCAAGCAAATAGGAATAAGGTACAGATATTCTGACCTTATCGTTAAGGTTTCTCATGACATATTCCTCTCTATCTTTGATTACTTATGTGATTTGCTACATTCGCTCTGAGCCTTTTATCTGGTTCTCTTATATGATCTGTTATTATGTTCTATTTGGACCCTGCTATGCTACCTTTGATATTTGAACCTTTGACATTGAACCTTTGCTATGATCCCTTTGAAATGAACTTTGATATGACTTTGCTTTGAACCCTTCAGTTTGAGACCCGAGCCACTATTTGTTTCCTAGCCATGAAGGTAACATGCTTGTGTCATCTGGATGCACCTTTGGCATGACTCATGTGTGGGTGAGTGATTTCTCACACCGTCCCCCATTTGATATTATATGCGCATTATGAAGATTATTATTTGTTTAAGGGGCGTATGGATGCATCCTAGATTTGTTTTGTATTCGATGGATTATGACATTATGATATATGTATATTTGGTGACTGATGTATGGGTGCATTCCACGTCTTTCACATTTTGGAGCTCATGACTCCATGGTTACTATGATATGATTTGTTTGGGCTCGGTAATTGGACTTGATTTGACTTTCTGATTCATCTTACCTTACACTATGAATTGACTTCTGATTTGTCTTACCTTATATTTGTATTCCTTTGATCATGTCTTGTGATATCCTTTGTTGATCCTGTTTTCCGTTATCTTTTGCGTTCGATTATAATATATCTTGTCACTGGCTTTGTAAGCTCAGCGCATTTCTTTTCCTGCTGCAGGTATCTAAGCGGCGGGATAGGAGAGTGGTTGCTTTCGGGATATGAGTGTGAGTGTGGACTTACCAGAGATCTTAGTTTTGATATATGATTTGTTACTTTTTGAGACATTCGTTATTTCGGTTATTTCGTTTGGATATGTCTGTCCTTTAAGACTTATGTACCTTAAGTCATGTTGACTTATTTTCCTTTGGTTATTTATTTGAGACTTCCGCTGTTTATGCTTGTGTTATGATTATGTATGCCTTTGATGTCACACCATATTTGTAATACTTCTACCCTTTAGGGTTTATTTTTGGGCGTTACAATTTATGGTATCAGAGCCAGGTTAATCATGACGAGGTCTTATGACCTTAGAGCTTAGGCTATGACCTGTGAGGATTGGGTAGACATTAGGTTCCTTCTGCGTAACTCTCTTCCGTAACCTATCTTGTTTTCGTTTGCTAATCGTTTTCTCGATCGTTCAGATGGTGACTACCCGTAGAAACTCGGATGACGATGTTCCTAACTTCGAGGCCATGATTACTGCTGCTGTGGCCAATGCTCTCCCTAACCTTACGGCTGCTTTGAGAACTCAGATCACCAATGACATCAGGAATGGTGCTGGACCTTCAGGTGGTGGTGGTGGTGATGCTATACCCCAAGGGATTCATGTTTGGATCGAAAGGTTTACTAAGTTAAAGCCGCTTGCGTTTCGGTCTGCTGCCACTCCTGCCGAGGCAGAAGACTGGATTACGCATATGGAGAAGTTATTTCAAGTTTTGGGATGTCCCGACAACTTCAAGACTCGTCTTGCTGCGTTTAAACTAGAGGGTGATGCACTGAGCTGGTGGAAAGCTCATTTGCGTACTCAGGTTGGAGGCGATGCTTTTGCCGATACTTGTACTTGGGTTGCTTTTCGTGAGATCTTTTACAACAGGTATTTTCCGGCATCTGAACAACAACGTTATGAGCGTGAGTATGGGTCGATATGTCAGCTGGATCGAGAGAATTCTGGGGAGTACATGGAGAGGTTCACTAGATTGGCTAGTTTTGTTGGAGCTACTGCTGGAGATGCCCAGAGGCAAGCTAGACATTTCAAGTGGGGGTTAAAGAAGTGGGTTTTGGACCGGATCGTTAATACGCAATTACAAAAAATAAAAGATTATACGAAGTTGCAGGTTGCGGCTGCTGCCCGTAACATTGAGTTATTGCATGAGAGTGGAAATTCGAATAAGCGGGATAGAGATGGTAATCGGATTCAGAACAGGGGACAGGGCCAACAGGAGAACAAGGGTCGTTATGACCAGGGTCAGCATGAGTATAGGGGTCGTCAGGACCAGAGTGTTGAGCATCGGGGTCGTCAGGATCGGGGTTATGATTCGAAACGACAGGATTTTCGGGGTCAGGATCAGAGGTTTACTGGTAGGAATGGGAATGACCGCCAGGGTCAGGGTAACTACAACCAGCGTCAGTACAGGAGTCAATCAACTCGGGATTTTAACCAGGGTCATGCTTCAGGTTCTGCAGGTCAGAGGAGGTCTACTGAGACTTTGCCTCCTCCACCTCTTTGTACTACCTGTGGAAAGCCTCATCCGGGTGTTTGTTATAAGGCTACTGGGGGATGTTTTACTTGCGGGTCTACTCAACATAAGGTGAAGGATTGTCCCCAGGCGAAGCAGAAGCAGAGTATGCCAGCGGATTTTGCTAGACTACCTCCTACTACAGGACGGGTTTATGCTACGACTCGTGATTGTGTGTGTGTGTGTGTGTGTGTGAGAGAGAGAGAGAGAGAGAGAGAGAGAGAGAGAGAGAGAGAGAGAGAGAGAGAGAGAGAGAGAGAGAGACCACGATATATACTGGTTAGGGAAGAGGGTTTAGTCCTTTCCTACGTCCAGTTGCAATTCCACGACACATATACTATTCTAGTATAATCTTTATGGTGGACTATAAATCGTATTATAATGTAACTCTACCGATATGCACAAAGTTTGAAGCTCACAAATAAGAGTTACTACCTACGGTATTTCGTCCTCGGACTCCACCCCTAAGAACCCATAATTCAACTTATCTTATAACTACAAAGACTTCCCTTTCGAAGCTTGCCAAATCTTAACTAGATCCCCAATGATCTAGGCTTGATCCCTCATATACAAAACTTCCCTTATAACTCGATTGAATGAAAGATAGATAGTTGAACCAAGTCTTAACCTAACCCAAAGACTCGATTTTAAAGAAAGGGTATAAGAAAAAAGACCCTTAACAAAACACACAAGTATGTATTAGGTACTTATGTGGCTCTCTTGCGGAGATGTGTTCACTTAAATAGAATGATGAGATGAGAAGTTTGGAAAAATTAGATGTTAGACTTAGAGGACGGGAGAAGAGAAAAGAGAAGAAACAATATTTGCAAGAGGCAAGGAATACAAAGGCCAAGAGGGGGTATTTATAGGCTAAGAACCCAAAGGTGGGTAAATAGGATTCGTGTGTGACACGCGGCCAACGCGCTAGAGACCCAAACCTATATTTTTAGGTTTTTGGCCTTTTAACTACCCGCTCTTGTACCCTTAATTGTACTTCATGCTATGACCTTTTAATCATTCTTATACTCAAGGTCAACCAGCTCAAATAGCCATTTGATAAAAGAGTTTGTGAAGTATTTAAAAGCCTTTTGTTTGTTCGATATTAAAAAGAGAGAAAAGAACTATCGGAAAAGGGTAGTTTGGGTATTTCTCAAAATGTAACTAGCTTAGTTATAATCTAACTAATGGTTAGAAAGGCTAGTTAAAGTACATGGGAATATTCTTTGTATATTTTTAACTTGGAGAGAAAAGGTGGATGTTATGGGGGAAGATTTGAAATTTAAATTTCAAATGTATTAGGCACATGTTGGATAAGAGGAAGAGATAAGGATGGGGTGTATGTGAGTTGGCATGATGTGATAGTGATGGGATGAAAAGGAGCCTCTTAATCTTTTTTGAAATGAATGGTAGAGATGAGATGCTGAAGGGTAAGTTGGATAGGTGATGACATCAAATATTTGATACTTTTTAGTGTTAATTTTCCCCTAAAAATACTTGCAATTGTCTTATAAAAACTTAAATTCGATACTTTTACGGTTATTTCATTATTTTTAGGTAAAATGCAAGTATGTGATGAGAAACACGGGAAAAGGACCAAAAAATGAAGAAAACACAGATTCTTACAAGACTTTACGGTGTAACCCCTATGATAGTGTTACACCGTAACCTATTCAAGGCAAGACACGTCACCCAACAAGATTATAGCGTAACCACACACAAGGTTTACGCCATAACATTATTATTATGAAAGGATGAGCTATTTGAGTCAGCATTACGTCGTAACATGGACACTTGATTACACCGTAACATCCTTTAAGCCTACACGATAGAAAGTGCATGTCAGCAGTTTACGACGTAAACCTCTAAAAGGTTACGCCATAAACTATTCAAAATCTATAAATAGAGGCATCATTCAGACAATTTGATATCAACCATTCCACCACAGATCCAAGGGGTGATCAAGGCCTCCATAGCTCAAAGAATTCCACAAGAAGTCTAAGGGAGATCGCACTTAAACTTAATTTTGTATTTAATCGTTCATAAACAACTTCTGTAAGAATTATGAGTTTTCCATCCATGATTATCTTTATTAATTCTTGCTTTGTTGTTGTCATGAGTGACTAAGCACTTCAAGTGCTGGCCTAGTCATGAATTTACTATCGTTATGATATTTGTTTCCTGTTAGATCATGGTTTTGTTGGATATCCTTTTGACTATCGTGTAACCCTGGGTTTTGGTAGTATTGCGGGTGGTTTAGATCATGTTAATACTGTTATTAGATTACCACTTGAACATAGGATTAGCAGGGTACTAGGGAAGGATGATCATTCTAACCCTAGTGTAGGAACTAACCCTGTTACCACCTCTATCACTTAATATACTTAAAAAGAACAGGAACTCTTTCAGAGAGGGTTAATAATCTGTATAGGTTATTAGACTAGTTCTTGGGATAGTTGGGATTAATTACTATGACCTGGTTACCCTACCTTCGTGACTTTCAGGGGATTCAAGATCGCAAGAATTATAAGGCAGACTAAAGATATCTATTCAGGTCTGTCGAATTTAGAAACCACTAATGAAACCATGGTGAACATTGCATAGGAAAACATAGTTATAATGGTAGTAATAGAATGGCTAGGCTAGCACGCTTCTCTCCCTGATATCTTCCACTACTTTTACTTTTCGCATATATACTTTCATGTTACTTTCAAAGTCAATCTCAAACCACTTTAAAAATGTGACACTTCAAATTAAAACTAATTGACACTTAGCTCTTGGGATGACCTCAGATTTACCATCTCTACACTACTCATGGTCGGGTTCTCTGCCCGTTAGTGCGTTTGTTAGGTGAATCGAGTTTTATAAATTTAAAACTTGAATAAAATATATTTTAAAATAAAATACGCATCGAGTTTTTGGCGCTGCTACCGAGGAGCTAAAAATTAGTATTAATTTGATTTCTTGTAATTATTTCCATTCCTCTCTTTAACTTTAAAATTCTGCAGGAACTATGGCGGGAATAGACATCAATACTCTTACCATGGAATAATACTTAGCATTGTCACGAGAAAACCAGGCACCGGGCGTGGTTAAAACAAAAATCAGAGGCAATGTTAACTTTGAGATAAAGAGTCAATTCATGCGAGAATTGAGGATGCCTATGATAATGTTGATCGAGTCCTCAACATTGTAAGTTTGTTTAATATTCCTAGAGTATTACAAGACGCAATACTACTTCGTATGTTCCCGTTCACTCTTACTGGATCCGCTTAAAGATGGGTGGATAGACTCACTCCAGGAGCTGTCAACACTTGGGACCTCCTTAAAAAAGCCTTTATCTAAAGGTATTGTCCACATCCTAGACCGCTAAATGACTTGTAGACATCCAAAACTTCAAGCAGGAAAGCGATGAATCGTTATACCAAGCTTGGGACTGGTATAATGATTTGATATACAAGTGCCCAACCCACGACATAAACAGCCATCAAAAGGTAAACATTTTTTATAAAGGATTGGACACTACGAATCGCCAGTTGCTTGATTCACAGGGACCAATTCCTGGGATAACACCACCTCAAGCTCTGATGGCAATACAAACTATGGCTGACCACTCTCAAAAGTAGCACGATGGGACATCAAGCAGGAACATTAGCAACAACAGTAATACTGATAGACTTGCTGCAATTGTAAGTAAACTGGATAACTTGGGATGCAATATGAAGAAACTGATAGAAAATGTTCATGCAATCCAAGTTGGATGTCAAATCTGAGAAGGACCTTACCTTGACGAAGAATGTCCTCTCAACGAGGAAGTCAAACAGTTGGAAGAGGTCAAGTATGGAGCATGCGGGCACTCCGCTCCTTTCAATAGAAGTAATGGAGCCAAGTTTTGTATAGGTCCACCGGGATATTACACTCATACTGATAATCGACCACCTTATGGGGAAAAGAGACCAAGCTTAGAAGAGCTTATGAATAAGCATCAGGAAGAATCAACATGAAAAAGCGCCAAAATGAAAGAATGGTTTAAGAAACTCCAAGAAAATGCAGAGAGTAACACTAGGAATCAAAGTGCCTCTCTTAAAAATCTAGAAACCCAAATTAAGCAATTAACCAAGGAACTCCAATCTAGTACAACCAATAGAGCTCCAAGCTCATCTACCGGGCAATACAAGGTGGTTAATGCTGATCATCAGGCGCCAAATATACCTATCTCTTCAAGTAAACTTAACAATCTTCATGGAGTATCTTTTCTATCTGATTCTGACTCTCAGGTAACTTAAAGTAATGAGGAAAGGATGACAGAGGTCCTACAGTGCAAATTACTGCCTAAGGAGCAAAATTCAAGGAATTTTACACTTCCTTGCACTATTGGTAAAATTAACTTTTATACTATGGCCGATTTAGGGGCTAGTATAAATGCCATGCCTAGGGGTATATTTGAATTCTTGAAGCTGACCAACCTAAGGAAAACCAATATGCTTATAGAAGTGGCTGATATGACAAAAAATGCACCATTAGGGGTGGTTGAAAACATTATAGTAGAAATTGATAAATTCTTAATCCATTCTGATTTTGTGATCATCAATAGGACCTCTAATGAAACTATTATCTTAAGCAGGCCCTTTCTAGCTACCATTCACGCCAAAATCTATGTTTTTAACAGGGAAATTTCACTTAGGATAGGTAACAATAAAATTATGTTTGACATGGAGAAAAAAGAACCTAACTTTATGATCCCTACAGAAAAAATCTTTATGATGAATTCAACCAGTAATAATAAACCTAGTTGCCCCCCAAGAAACCTATTATTAAAAACAGACAATCTAATGGATAAGCAAGGACTATAGGTTAAAAAGAAATTAAGGCTACGAATACACTCCTGTCAAACAGTTTTGTAAACCTATTGTGCAAACTTACAATGGAATGGTGAGGATGTGGCCCACCTGTGACTCCGACAAGAGTATTTGCGACGAAAGGTTTGAAATCTATGGAAGAACTAGGGTTGGGAATTTAAGAATTTGGTACTATAACCATGATAGTGGAAACAAATATGAAAGGGGTAGGACTATCATTTCCTGATTTCTTATTAGTCAGATATGGAGGTTGTCAGCTGAATGACGTAATTTGGGGACAAAGTTATGCGAAATGTTATAAAGAAAATTCACATGATAACAAACCTAGGCCTAGGGACTACACCTTTTAAGAATGAATGATAGTTAAAGTAGGACACACAAATGTGAACGAATCTTTAAAAAAATGCCTTGTTGAAATCCTAGGTCATCGATTGTTTTGAAGAGGCAATGGATCCTGACAAAGACCCTATGGAAAGAAGCTTTGATGATTATAAGTGGGTGTTTTGTTGATCCCAACTTAAGATTGATTCCTTGGCTTGTAAAGGTTAAGTTACTTTGGATAAATCCAAAACAACTATGATAGAAACTTTGTGAATACTAAAAAGTATGTGGAATCTACTCTTTAATACTTAGAAGAATATTAACGAAATAGTAAACTATATGAACAATGATATTACTGAAAAGCTCCAATGTTATTATTATCAATAATACGAGTACTCTGTGTAGTACTAGGGTTTACAATCTTGAAGCTATATATAAAAAACATATGAATATGTTAGTATAACCATAACCTAGGATCTCCTTTTATACACCAAGGAGTCCTTTACAAGATAACTACAAATCTTCTAACTTAATAAGATATACACTTAATAAGTCAATACATATCACTTAACACGTCTTTATCACTTTAGCAGTCTTAATCTTCATGTAGTAGTCTTAAGTCCTTCAGCAGTCTTAAGTTAGTACTGGCAGTACTAACTTACTCTAGCAGTACTAACTGGTTAGTACTGGCAGTTGTAACTTGAGCAGTACTAACTCTTGGCTTGGCAGTACTAAGTATGGAGACTTTTAATTCCTAACAATCCTCCCCTAAACTTGTGATTTACCTCTAAATCATCAAGTTTCTTGAATTAAATCTTGTTCTCTGAGAGGATTCTTCCAAACACTTCATCTTCTTAGTCTTTCAAACTGCATAAATATCTTCCTAAGAAGTTCTCTAGACATCTCATTATCTTGTTCCACCAAGAGCTTTGCAACCAACATCTGTGTAAGAGTTCCTTTTGACAATGGATACTCCTTCTCTACCAGTATGTAGATGTCTATTCACTTCTCTGTAGACACATGATGTACTCCACATGAATCATATAGCTTCCAAGTTAAATCATGAGTATGTTTTTGAAGCTTCCATAACTCATCATCTATATCTGGTTCAAATAATCTCTTCAACTCAACACATATCTCTCTTTCATTATCATATGTTGGATCTGTTGAATTGAACCTCTCTTTAACCAGACTCTATAGCATCATTAAGTCTTCCCTGTCTAAGGATTTCATCATATCATCAAAGAATTAATGTACCTTAGTATGATTTCCAACTCTGATGATCTTCCAGTACTTCCTAGCGCCTTTAGGGTAAATATCCTAGTCAATTATTATATACTTAGTTTGTAAAGCTTCAACATTCATCCCTTGCTCTAGAACTATTATCATAATTTGTTGTAGCTCTTCTTGTAACAGTTCATTAGCTTATTTATCTCTTGGTTCTTCAGCTGGTTCTGAGCTTTCACCAATCTTTTGTCTCTTTGAACTTTCTTGATCAAGTTCTTCTTCTGCATCTCTTTTTGAAATTCCAGCTGCTAACTCATGAATTACCCTTTCAATTTCACTCTCTATTGGAACAAAAGTGTGTACTCTCCTCATTGTTGTTTCAAACAAATTCTTGATCTCATCAAAAGAATAACCTCTCAACTGCTGAAGTGTATAACCTCCTATGTGCTTGATATAATTAGACATATAGGTCCTCTGTTAAGCTTGTGTAGGTGGCTTATTCCTCCTTTCTTTAGCTCTTTGTGCAGCAAATTACCTTTTTCTTTGATTGATAAGGTCTATACGCATTCTTGCTTGTTTTGCTTTAGTGTACATTTCTCTTTCCTCTGCTTGTAACCTCTGTGCTAACTCTGCATCATCTTCAACTCTAGCTTGTATGTCTTCCCATTCTTCAACATTAAAAGAGCTAGCTACTTTATGTACCCTAGCAATCCTCTGCCTCTCTTCTTCCTCAAGTTCAGTTTGTAGTCTAACAGCTGCTTTATAACCAAGTCTTTCTTATTCTTGCTGCAGCTTTGTCTTGGTCTGTGTAGTTTTAGATTCTGATTCATCCATTTTAGCTTTACCTTTGTCTTTGGCAGTACTAACAACAACACTAGCAGTAGTAACTGCTACACCAGCAGTAGAAACTGGCTTAGTAGTACTAACATCCTTCTCAACAGTTTTAACATCCTTAGCAGCATCAAGATCAAAATCAAATTCCATATCATGCTCATGCCTCCCCTAAATCTCTGCATCATGTTGTACCAATGAAATGGCAGGATCTTGATCAATTTTAACTATCTTCCTCCCCTATTTAGAAGGATCCTCCAAATCATCTGCATCATCAGAAACAATAATTCTGGCCCTTCTTCTAGCTTGGCTGGACTTAACTTTGTTCTCCAACTTCTTTACCTTCTTGATAAGCTTAGTATAAGTAGCACAATATGTAAGCTTGGTCTGCTTTAAGTCTATCTCTAAGCTCTCCACCTTCTTTGATAATGTTGTACATAGAACCATCAATTCTTGGAGTGTCATACTGCCCTCATTACTTCCAAGTGTGTTAACTCTTGGAAGAGGTGAATCATGGGGCATGGTAGGGGTCTTATCAATGTTACCACTGCCCTACTTCTAAGCCAGTGATAGTAGTGGTAGCCCCTCCATATCTGACATCCATACATATGGAAGCAGCCTCATCTGCTATAGGGGTCTGAGTAGGAGATTTGGGCTGAGGAACCATAGATTCCTATCTGTTTGTTCTCTTAGAGGTTGGTAAAATTGGTGGTTGTGAGGTTGATGGAGCACTAGTAGGTATGTGATGGGACTCAATTAGGTATGTTGATCCTTCACCCTGAACAACTAGGCCTTGACCAATCATTGCAGGAAACAATGGAATGTTTTCCCCAGTATAACCCTTAGAAGCCCTCTTTATATTGCTAAAAAGTTTTTGAGTGTGGGTAGGAGAATATAAAGTCTTGTGTGAGGTTGAAGAAGTCTCTTGTGCTTGTTAAAAAACACTTGAATAAATCTTGGATACATTAAAAATTTGTGTTTACTATTCAAGTTTTTCACCATACCATCAAAAATGAGTTTAGAAAAAATAAATTTCCTATTAGTGGCCAAGCAAATAATAGCAGTTGCTATATTGCTACTGAATTGTTCCCAAGAGGTTTTATTATGACTTAGACAATGTAGAATGGTATGAATGAGAAATCTCCATTGAGGGGAAAAGTGTCCTTTTTGAAAGGTCAATTTGTGTGAAGTTGACACATACCCCATTAAGGAAAGTTGTTCAAAGATTTTAGTAGTTGGCAAAGAACTAATACCATCAGAATTTGCTAATTGGAAATGCCTTCTAATGGATGCCTCAATAACAATCTTAACTTTGTCATCTATTGTAGCAGTTAATTCAATTTCTCCATTATCAAGTGTTCTGGCAGTAGTAGTTTCCCAAAACTGTTTGATGAGAGAAACATAGATAGTAGGATTTTTTTGTAAGAGCATACCTTATGTGACTAGCATTAAGAAAATCCACTATTTGGTGAAATCCTTCACTTCCCTATGGTTTCTTTAAGTAGGCAACCATGTTGTGTGTGTCACAGAATTCCCAATTCGACATTGTTGATTGAGAAAAGTTTGATTAGAGTTCTGGGTTATGCTCGTTTATGAGAGTATGTGTGTTTGGCAAAGTCAATTGAGATTATATAGATAGTACTTAAGGTTTTGATTGGACCGACTGAATTTATCTTGAAGAAATCTTGTGATTTAAAAAAAGATTATGAATTATCCAGAGTAAGGAAACCTATAAGCGAAGTAATTAGCAGAATTATCTCAAACGGCTATATTTAATTGCCAAAAATCTGTTATTCCCAAACAGCACTAACGGTAGCCTAGCAGTACTAAGTTTAGCCTAACAGTACTAAGTAATGCCCAGCAGTACTAACTTTTAAGTTACCACTTTTAACCTCATTTTCGTTCCAAAAAGCATTCCCATCAACAATTTTGATTCTCACAAGCTCTCTTTCTGTTTTTATTCTCACTTTATCTCTTAATTCTTTTTCTCACTGAATCACTCTGTCTGTTTTGTTTCACACATCTCTTTTTTCTTTTTGCTTTCAATTCTCTCTGTCTGTTTTTGTGTCATACATCTCTCTTTCTGTTTTTGAACTCACTACATCTCTCATTTCTTTTTGCTTACAATTCTCTCTGTTTGTTTTTATTTTCTCAATTCATTTAAGCTTACTTTTTCTCTCTATATGTTTTTGCTTTCTCTCAATGCTCACAGCATTAATTATAACAGCAGTACTAATTATACTTACCAGTAGTAAGTTAGGCCAATAGCACTAACTTGAATTTCATCATTAGCTATTGTTCCACTCCATTTCAAGCATCATTTATGCATAATCCACTGCATATTAACATAATTAACCTCCCCTCAATCAATACTTTAGAGGTTAAGCATTCCTATACTTTCAATCAGATATTGAAATCTACCAACATCAAATGCTTTTGTGAGCAAATCTACAACATTATGATCTGTGTGAATCTTAATCATCTAAATAAGCTTATTCTCATTGGAATATTTGATAAAATGATGTCTAATCTCAATGTGCTTAGTCTTTAAGTGAAACACTAGATTCTTAACTATGCAGATGGTGCTTTCATTGTCAATGAAAATCTTTGTATTCATGAAATTATATCCATAATCCAACATTTGATTTTGAATCCAGAGTACTTATCCACAACAACTAGCAGCAGCCACATATTCTGCTTCAGTAGTAGAGTTGGCAACTATCATTTGCTTCTTGCATTGCCATGAAATCAATCTGCTTCTAAGAAATTAACAACCTCTTGTTGTGGATTTCCTGTCTAAACTTGCACCAGCATAGTCACTGTCAGTATAAGCTTCCAAATCAAATGGTGAGTCCTTAGGATACCAAAGGCCCAATTTAGGTTGACCTTTCAAGTATCTAAAGATTCTTTTCACAGTATGAAGATGTGAAACTTTAGGTGTGACTTGGAATCTTGCACAAGCACATACAGCAAATATTATATCAGGCCTTAAAGATGTTAAATACATCAATGAGCCAATCATTGATCTATATAAGTGAACATCAACATCTTCAAAATTTTCATCCTTCATTAAAGGCTTTGAAGTCTCCATAGGTGTACTTGCTGTCTTTATAGTTGAAAAACCAAAGTTCTTTAAAATTTAATCCACATACTTGTCTTGACTGATGAAAATCTCATCATCTTTCTGTGTCACTTGTAGTCCAAAGAAGAAAGTAAGCTCACCTATAGAACTCATCTGGAACTTCTTGTGCATCAATTTCTCAAACTCAATGCATAACTCCTTTTTAGTAGATCCAAAAATGATATCATCAACATATACTTAAACTAGTAGAATATTACTTTTGACTCTTTTAATGAACAAAGTCTTATATATCTGACCTCTTTGAAATCCATTATCCAATAAATAGGTAGATAAAGTCTCATACCAAGCTCTAGGAGCTTGATGTAGACCATATAATGCCTTTTCTACCTTATAAACTCTGTTAGGGAACTCTGGATCTTTAAACCCTAGAGGTTGACAGACATAAACTTCCACTTCAATCTTCCCATACAGAAATGCACTCTTCACATCCATCTGGTATACTACAAAGTCTTTGAATGAGGCATAGGCTAAGAATAGCCTAATTGCTTCAATCCTAGCAACTGGAGTAAAAACCTCATCATAATCTATTCCCTCTTCTTAAGTATAACCTTGTGCAACCAGCCTTGTCTTGTTTCTAATCACAATACCTCTTTCATCTTTCTTATTCATGTACACCCATTTAGTACCAATGGCTCTTTTGCCATGTGGTAAATTCACCAAGGTCCAAACCTGTTGTAACTTAAACTGTAGAATCTCTTCTTGCATAGCTTCTATCCAGCTTGGATCTTTTAATGCTTGGATTACGTTTTTGGGCTCTTCCTGGGATAGGAAACAAGCAAACAGACAAGTATGAAGGTCTTTATGAATTTTCACTTCATAAACAGCACTAATAAACCCTTGTTCATTTGTAGTCTTTGTCATTCTCCTTTGTTGTACACTAGACTACACATCACTAATCACATGATCAAGTGAATGACCTTTACAGATTCTTGTATTTAGAGTAAAAGGAACTAGATATGTGGTAGTAATGTTGCTCATGTCTATTTATGTTTCATCAACAAAGAAATCATCATGTGTGACTTCAAGTAGATCGGTAGTAACTATTGGACTAATAGTATTAATATTTAGACTACCAGTATTAACATTTGTACTGGCAGTATTAATACTTGGCCCAGCAATATGAACATCTTGAGTACTATTTTTAGGTCTCTCTTGATCATCAATTCCACTTTCTTTATTTACACCTTCATCATCCTTCTTTTCAGCATTACTAGAAGGTTGTGGTTCATCATTACTAGCATTCTTTAAAGAAGAATAGTGAACTATTTTTCCATAGTGGCATCAAAATGTAGTCTTGGCTAGATCCTGTCTCTTTGCTAGAATGACCTGCACCAATACTTTCTTCTGTACCTACAAGATCATTAGAGTTTGTACCTGCAACAACTGGCACATAATTCATTGATTTTGTTAAAACATCAATATCAAACAGCCACTTTGGTACATCACCTGAAATAATAGGCTTATCCTCCAAGAACCTAATATTTAAGTTTTCTTTTACTTTCCTAGTTCTAATATTGTATACCCTAAAAGCCTTACTATTCAATGAGTATCCAACAAAGAATCCTTCATCTGACTTTCCATCAAACTTGCCTAAATAATCTAAGGTATTAAGAATGGTAACATGACACCTAAATGGTCTCATGAAGCTTAGAACAGGTGTTCTACCTCTAAACAGTTCATAAGAGGTTTTGTTATGAGGCTTAACTACTAATACCCTATTCTGCATATAGCAAGCAGTATTAACTGCTTCAACCTAAAATGTAGTAGGTAACTTAGAGTCAGCTAACATGGTTCTAGCATCCTCAATTAGTGTCCTATTTCTCCTCTCAGCAACACCATTTTGTTGAGGAGTTTTAGCTATACAAAATTCCTTCTTAATGCCTTTCTTTTCACAAAATTCACTCATAACTTTATTTTTGAACTATGTTCCATTGTCACATCTGATAATCTTTACTTTCTTATCAACTAGATTTTCTATCTCAGTTATAAAGCTCTTAAGAATGCCACTAGTCTCCTACTTAGATGCTAAAAAGAAAACCCAAGTAAATCTGTTATAATCATCAGTGACAACTAGACAATATTTCTTATTCATTAAGCTGCTCTCAAAAGTTAGACCAAACAAGTCCATATGCAACATGAATAAAGGCTGAGTAATAGAGTTCTGAATCTTAGACTTACAAGAGGCTTTGTGTTTCTTTCCCTTAAGACAAGCAACACAAGTTTGGTCATATTCAAAACGTTTTGAAGGTAAACCTCTCAAAAGATTTTCCTTAACAAGTTTATTAATAGTTTTAAAATTTACATGACCTAGCCTCCGATGCCATAGCATTGATTAATCAAGTGTGGCCTTTGCAACAAGACAAGTTAAACTCTCTTTAGGAACAATATTATTCATATCAACACTATACATATTGTTCTTTCTAGGAACTTTAAGTAAAACCTGACTCTCATCAGCTAACTTAAAGTCAGGAGACAGAACAAAACATCCAGTGTTAGTAAAAAGAACACAGTTCTTTTTGTCACACATCTGTGAAACACTAAAAAGGTTAAACTGTAACTCCTTGACAAAGTACACATCCTCAAAATCAAGCTTACTAGTTTTAAGAGTTCCTTTACTAGTAATTTTCCCTCCTTTGGCTCTTCCCCCAAAGGTAACATATCCTCTATCAAATTCCTTAAAGTCTGAGAGATAGGATATGTTCCCTGTCATGTGCCTTGAGCATCCACTGTCAACATAGCCTTGATCTTCTTTTTGTGGATGAACCTACACATAAAAATAAGGAAATTAGTTTCCTTTAGGGACCCAAGCCATCACTGACTTGGATTTGTCTTGTACATCAACATAATTATGTCTCTTCAAAGTAATTGATGCACTATTAAGTTTGGTATGTCTCCAAACCTAACATGCCGAGGCCTTAACAGTATTAACCTGATTTGCCCTAAGAGCATTAACTGCTGTCGAATTTGGCCTAGCAGTATTAATTGCTTTTGGCCTAGCAGTATAAAATTTTTCCTTAGCAGTATTAACTTTTTGGCTAAAATTTTTGTTAGTTAATGCTGTTCTTATTTGATAGGGCCTCTTTACAGTTGATTGTGCTGATTTAGAAAAACATGACATTGGTCTAGCACTATAAACTGTAGTTTTGGGATGAGCAGTAGTAACAGGCCTAGCAGTATTAAGTGATCTTAGGCCAGTTTTCATTAAAACTGCTCTTGAAACCATGTTCCTGTGAGCACTAAGGTGAGCCTTTTTAGCAAAATAATTGTAATTCACCCTTGTATAATTATTCCTAGATACCACCCTTTCCCTTTGATGGTAATTGTAGTGAGCCTACACATGGTCAAAACTTCCACAGACAAAACAAGCTTTATTGTACATCACAAAGTTACTTCCTAGCTGTTGGGACTTCTGATTATTCCAATTTCTTTGATTTCTCCTAGGAGTTTATGACCTGTACATTTCACCATACTTAACTGGCTTCTAAACTAGTTTTTCTTGTTGTTTAGCTTTAATAAATTCTATCTTAGCAACAGTAGGAAAAGCAGTTTTCTTTTCTAACTTATAATCTAACACCAACTCCTCAACCAATGGGGCAGCAGGAGATTCCATAACCTCATTAGAAATATCTTTACTAACACTCATACTAGTCTTAGGTCCATAGCCTTCAAACTTAGGCTGTTGGAACTCCTCTAGACCAGAGTAGGACAAATCAAGATTTAGGGGTGAAAATAACCCTGTATGGGGAGGTAGAACAGCATTATAGCTTACAAACCCTATACCCTTTCTACTTTTATCAGTTATCTGACTCCCTATTAATTTGTCTAGACTCTTAGAAGCATTATCAAAATTTTCAATTTTAAGTTGATTGCTTTCTTTTTCTTGCTTAAGCTTTTCTAACTCACTCTTAAGCATGCTAATTTCTGAGTCTTTATATAAGATATCTTTTTTAAAAACAACAAGTTGCTCACAAAAAATAACCTCATTCTTTTTGTAAAATACAAGTTGCTCTTCTATAAATTCTAACCCTTTTTTATAAGTGGTTAAATTGGACTCAAATTTGTTAAACTCTATTCTTAAATCATCAAGTTAAGTTTTAAGAGTTTCAAAGCATTTCAGATAGGTTTTTGAACAAGTTTTGTCATTATGTACCTCAGAGTCTGAAAAAGCTATAAGATCCATGTTTGTAGGGACTTTATCATCTGCCATATAGATCCAATCAAAACCAGCTCTATCAATAGCCACCATGGCTTTGGAAGAAGTTTCTTCCACATTTATAGTCCTTCTAGAGTTGTCTTGATTCCTGTTCCTGCTATCTTGGTTCCTAGGTCCTCTGCATTCCCTTGCAAAGTGTCCCATCTTGTGGCAGTTGAAACACTCCACCTTTGACTTGTCATATCCAGCTGTGTCACTCCCATTGATAGTGATCTTTCTACTAGTTTTCTGGAAAAACCTTCTTGTCCTTATGTTTAGCAATGCTAACTGCCACTTCAAATCCATCTCTTCTAATTCATCTTCATGGATTTGTTTAAGGTCCTCATATACAATTTGAGACCCGTTTGGTTGACTGGCCAAAAATGCATAAACAGTGGCATCACTTAAGTTAGCAGTACTAACTTGAGTACTAGCAGTGCTAACTTGAGTGCTAGTAGGGATAACTTGAGTGTTATTAGTACTAACTCCATACGCAGTATTAACTTCATTAGTACTGGTAGGGGATGACACAAAAGTTATATTCTGAGAACTTGAGCTTGAGCTTGAGCTTGGAATTACTTTAACCTCTTGTTTAACAATCTTGAAATTGTTGTAGAGATCATTAAAGCTCATTGTGTCTAGATCAGGTTTATTCCTCCAGACCACAACATGAGTATTCCACTCTGAAGGCAGACTTCTCAAAAATTTCAAATTGAGATCTTTTTGTAAAATATTTTCACCCAAGATAGCCAGCTGACTTACAATCTTCTGAAGCCTGTTAAAAATAGAGTCAAGAGACTTTGTGCTTAGAGTAATAAAGTTCTCATACATTTACTTCAAAAGAGTCTTCTGAGTCTTCTTTGTAGCTTTATTGCCACCAAATCTTGTTTGTATAGCAGCAAACAAAGTCTGAGCATCCTTGTACTGATTGAAAGTCATTAGATGTTCATTAGGAAGTGCCATCAGTAACATACTTTTTGTCTTCACATCATTCTTCTTTTGAACCTTTTCTTCAGTAGTGACAGGACCTGGTATTAGTAAAGTTGAGGAACCATCAGCATTTTTTGTTGTTTGAGGTACTGGTTTGAATGAGTTTCCATTTTCTATGACATCTCATAGAGCATAGTCTTGTACTTAAAAGTATTGCTCAATCCTTAGCCTCCACATATCATATTCACCCTATTTGAGAATGGGTAACTTTGCAGTAGTAGTGGTTTGTGCAATTTCTAGATCCATCTCTTCCTTATGAATAAAGGGTTCTTCTTGTTAGTTTCTTCTAGATCAGAGTTTTAGAACACAAGCTCTGATACCACTTGTTGATCCCAACTTAAGATTGATTCCTTAGCTTGTAAAGGTTAAGTTACTTTGGATAAATCTAAAACAACTATGATAGAAACTTTATGAATACTAAAGAGTATGCGGAATCTACTCTTTAATACTTAGAAAAATATTAATGAAATAGTAAACTATATGAACAATTATATTAATGAAAATCTCCAATATTATTATTATCAATAATACGAGTACTCTGTGTAGTACTAAGGTTTACAACCTTAAAGCTATATATCAAAAACGTATAAATATGTGTTGGGTAATATATTGTAAAAAACTTAATACTAGTAGTATAACAGTTAAGTCTGGTAGTATTAGTTAGTTCTGCCAAGTACTATGTTAAGTCTGGCAGTACTAAAGTTAGTAAGTTAAGTCTAGCAGTACTATAGTTAGTACTGGTCGTGTTTAGTTAAGTCTGTTTATGGAACAGAATAGTGATAATAGTTATCTTAGAGATATCTTAGGAGATATCTTAGGAAAGGATATGCATTATCCTTTCACATATTTGTAAAGCCTATTAGGGTTTCCTTGGGTGTATAAAAGGAACCTTACGGCATAGTGTTTGAGATATCCCCAACCTAATAGAAATCAATAGAAATATACAAAGTTAGTTTTACAATTGTTCTTCTTAGTACTTGTGTTAAGATTCCGCATTAGCACATAGTATTCATAGTCATTGTCTCTCTTATAGTTGATTTGGATTTATTTAAGTTAGCTATTGGCTTGCAAAAGGCTAATCAGATCTAAGACTTTGGACCTACAAGTGGTATTAGAGCCTCTAGAGGGACTCTGAATAAAAAGAATCACAAGAACACAAACAATCACTTTCAGATCTAGAAAAATGTCTCAACCTGCTAATGATGATTACTCTCAACATCTTAGTAATGACGAAGTATCATACCATGAAGATGCATCAGACAATGGTAATGCAACCAATAAACCAAAACAATAACAACAACAACTCACTCCTACAACAACCACTATTTCAAATATTAAACTCCCAATTTTAAAGAAGGAGGAGTATGATATATGGGCTATGGAGATGGAGCATTACCTTGAATATATTGATAATGATGTTTGGAAGGTAATTCGGAATGGAAATTTAAAGAAGAGAATCTCCACTGGAAAAGATGGTGTTGTTAGAATACTTCCACCAGTATCTGCTGCAGAAATTCATGCTGTTGAAAAGGAAAGGAAGGTAAGAACCATCTTAATTATGGCAATTCCTAAGGAACATCTGAGAAGATTTCATGGAATGGACGATGCAAAAGAAATTTGGGAAGCCATAAGGACTAGGTTTGGTGGTAATGGAAATTCAAAGAAGATGCAGAAAGCTATTTTAAAACAACAGTTTGAAGCATTTACTATATCAAGTTTAGAAGGGTTAGAAAAGGGTTATGATAGGTTCTAACAACTTCTCTCACAGTTAGAAGCCCATGGTGCTGAAGTATCAACTGAGGATGCAAATTACAAGTTTCTTAGATCTTTGCCCCTAGCTTGGTCAAATCTGGGAATGACAATGAGAACCAAACCAGATGTTGACACTTTATCCATTGATGAGTTAAATAATAACCTTAGAGTTTTTGAGCAAGAACTCATAAGTACCTCAAAATCATCTGCAAGCGCTCAAAATGTTTCTTTTGTTTCACACAGCAAGAGCAGCACTAACAAGGTTAAATCTGGTCATACTGGTACCTACAGTACTTATACTCCTACTTCTTCAAACAATTTTCAAGAAAGAGAAGTTCCTGCTAGTTTTGCTAATGAAGTTATTTATTCACTCTTTGCCAAACAATCTGAAGATTTGGACTTGCTTCATGAAGACTTAGAACAGATTGATGATATAGACATTGAGGAGATGGACATAAACTGGCAGATAGCAATGATTGCTATTCGAATGAAGAAGTTCTACAAAAAAACTAGAAGGAGAGTACGGATTGATGGAAACAAACCTGTTGGTTTTGACAAAAAGAAGCTTGAATGTTTCAAATGTCACAACACTGGTCATTTTGCTAGAGAATGCCCATCCAAGGGGACAAATGATGGAAAATAGAAAGACTCTTTATCAAGATCAAGGAGCTGGAAAGAAAGAGCAGAATCAAAACTGTTTGCTGACAATGGATGATGGTGTTGTCAATTAGGGAGAACATACAGTAGAGGAAGAAGAGTCAAATCATGCACTCATGGCAATCAGCTCAAATAATGGGTATCATTATGTTCTAAAACTTGCATCGATTCATATAATAAGCTTAAAACACTGTGTGATGAACAAACGAATCAGTTAGGTGAACAAGAAGCCAAAATACTTGCCTATACTCTAGCTGTTAAGAAATTAGAAGCTTAAATTGTTACTTTTCAAAAGCAGCAATTATCTCTAAATGAACAGCTTACATTTCAAGCAAATGAAATATATGCAAAAGATGAAAAGCTTAAAAGATATAGGAGAATAGGAATGAAAGCTGTAAAAGAAAAGGAACAATTGAAGAAAATAGTAGATTCATGGAAAAATTCGTCTAAAAACCTTTGGAAATTAGTTGATTCAGGTATGACTTCAAATAGTATAGTTGGCTTAGGATATGAAATACAATCAAACAAAGAGGTTTTAAGCTATGAGGAAGAAATGAATCGTACTATGTTTAAGTGTACATAAAAAGATTTTCTTAACAAACCTTTATACAGTAGATTTTCAAAGACTGCTAATTTCAAAGGAGTTCCACATCCATTAACTAGAGACTATACTCCTAAACCACAAGAGGAAATTGATGATTCTTTGTATGTTTATGGTAAAAAGGGACCTCAAAAGCCTGAAATTAGTGACTTAGATGACAACTCCACTGAGCATTCTACCTGTCAATCAAATGACAGTGAAGGATCTTTTGGAAATCCCTTTGAGCACTATTCTGAGTCTGAATCAGAAAGTATAAGCGTACCTAATGAGATGTATTCGACTAAGTCAGTTATTACTAATGAAAAAGTTATGTCTGAATCAAAAGAAGTTGAACCTAGTTATGTAACACACGTAAAAACTCCTAGGCAACAAATGAAAAATCAAGGACATCTGAAGTTAAAGTAAAGAATTAGAATAAAATGATGGAAAGAGAACTAGGAGAAGGTTACTCTTTCATCAAGAAAAAGTGTTTTGTTTGTGGCAGCCTAAGTCATTTGATCAAAGATTGTGACTATTATGAAAAGAAAATGGCAAGAGAGGCTGAGTTTAAGAAACAAAGGGTTTTTAATACTGGTAACAGGGTGGCAAAACCAGTATGGACTAATGCAAACAGGGTTGATCATGTTAATCAATTTGTTCCTAGATCAGTACAACCGAATGCTAGTAGGCCAAACATTAATTCTGTTAGGCCTAATATTAATACTGGTAGGACAAATGTTAATTCTGTTAGGCCTAATATTAATTATGTTAGGCAAAATGTTAATTTTGTCAGGACTAATGTTAATACTGGTAGATCTAAACAACCAGTACCTACCTGTAACTCAAACATTTTTAGTCCTGTAAGACCCAGGTGAATAAGTTTACTCAAAGAAGTCATTTTTCAAAATCACATTCACCTGTGAGAAGACCTATTGTTAGAAATACAACAAGAATGACTTATTCTCATGCTGTAAAGGGAAATTGGGGCACTGTTGTTAAGACCTCAGCAGGTTATAATTGGAGGAGACCAAGACCAAACTCCAATTATAATAGTGGATCCAATTTTGTTAGAACTGTAAATGTTAAAGGACCACAAGGCAGACCCAAGCCTGAAAAGGCCTGGGTCCCTAAGAGGAGAACTAATTTCTCATTTTCTGTGCAGGATCATCCACTCCAGGAACATAGAGGACTCAGAGGTATATTTGATTAGTGGATGCCTCAGGGCCAGCTGGTAACAAGGATCACCTGGATGATTTTGAAGAATGCAAAGGGGGATCTGTTACCTTTGGAGGTAGCAAAGGCTACATAACTGGTAAAGGCAGGATAAGAGTTGGTAATTTAGATTTTGATAGTGTGTCTTTTGTAAAAGAACTTGGGCATTTTAATCTTTTTTCAATATCACAAATATGTGATAAGCAGCACAAGGTTCTTTTTACTGAAACTGAATGTCTTGTTGTGTCTCCTGACTTTAAGATGCCTGATGAAAATCAGATACTTCTAAAAGTCCCTAGGCAACACAATATGTACAGTTTTGATATGAAGACACCTTCTCTCACAAAAGATTATGCTTGTTTGATTGCAAAAGCCACATCTGATGAATCTAAATTATGGCACAGGAGGTTAGGTCATATAAATTTTAAAAACTTAAACAAACTTGTGAAGGGAAACCTTGTAAGAGGTCTACCTTCCAAGGTTTTTAGAAATGACCATACATGTGTTGCCTGCCAAAAAGGTAAGCAACACAAGGCCTCCTGTAAGGCTAAATTAGAAAGAACAAATCACTGAGCCATTACACACCTTGCATATGGATCTTTTTGGACCTACTTCTGTAAAAAGCATTAATCATGCAAGTTATTGCCTTGTAATTACTGATGATTGTACCAGATTTAGTTGGGTATTCTTCTTGGCTACAAAGGATGAAACTAGTGGCATCCTTCAGAACTTCATTAGACAAATTGAAAACCAGCTTAATCACAGGGTTAAAATCATTAGATCAGATAATGGCACTGAATTTAAGAATAGGGATATGCTTGAATTCTGTGGGAACAAGGGAATAAAACAAGAGTATAGCAATGCCAGAACTCCACAGCAGAATGGAGTTGCTGAAAGAATGAACAGGACCCTAATTGAGGCTGCTAGAACTATGCTAGCAGACTCACTTTTACCAACTACTTTTTGGGCAGAAGCAGTTAGTACTGCTTGCTATATCTTTAATAGGGTAAGAGTGACTAAACCTCAAAACAAAACTCCTTATGAGCTTTTGTTTGGCCACAAACCAATTATTAGCTACATAAGACCTTTTGGGTGCCATGTTACCATTTTAGATACTCTAAGTGTGCTTGGCAAGTTTGATGGAAAGTGTGATGAGGGTTTCTTAGTTGGTTACTCACTAAATAGCAAAGCCTTTAGGGTATATAATTTAGTAACCAAAAAGGTAGAAGTAAATCTGCATGTAAAATTTCTTGAAGAAAAACCTAATGTGAAAGGAGTAGGTTATAGATGGATGTTTGATATTGATTATCTCACTGATTCTATGAATTATATTCCTGTGTCTTTGGACAATCAATCTAACCCACATGTAGGTACTTCAGAGGTAACTCACAGTGCAGGTACTCTACAATCTCTTAATGCAAATGCTTCTGAGGAAGCAGATGAGGATGATGAGCTTATTGTTGTGCCTATAGCAATCAAGCATTCTGCAGCAAAAGTTAGACCAAGGAAGTCTTCTACTAATTCAAAGGAAGAGAAGTTTTTTATAGAACTTCAAAACCTTCAAACACAAGAGAAGGAAGCTTTTTCAACTGGCATTTCAAAAGATACTCCTGAAATTCTAGCATTTAGAAGAGACTTGGATCAACTTGCTCAAAAGCATTTAAGGGAAGTAACTACTGACAAAGCTACTAGTACTAACTCAGTTAATTCTAGTAGTGAACCAGCTAATACTCAACTTGCTGATCAAGATGATTCAGATATGCCAGAGCTCACAATCTTTAACAAGCCTCAGAAAGGGATTTTTGATGTAGCTTCTTGTGATGAAGAGGGTATGGTCCATGATTTCAACAACTTACCAACAGAAGTAGTTGTTAGTCCCATTCCCACTCTTAGGATTCACAACATTCACCCACAAAGCCAAATACTTGGCGATCCTAAGTCATCTGTGCAAACTAGAAGTAGAGTGAAGCAAACTTCAGGAGCACATGCACTTGTAAGTTATGTTCAAAAGCAGCAAAGGAACAATCACAAAGATCAACATGATTACTTATTTGCCTGCTTCTTATCTTAGGAGGAACCTAAAAAGATTTTTGAAGCTCTTAAAGATGACAATTGGGTTGAAGCTATGCAAGAGGAGTTGTTACAGTTTAGGCTGCAACAGGTATGGATTCTAGTAGATCTACCTCATGGAGCAAAGGTGATTGGAACAAAATGGGTATACAAAAACAAACGGGATGAAAGAGGAGTAGTTGTTAGAAATAAGGCAAGATTAGTGGCCCAATGTTATAAACAGGAGGAGGGTATTGACTATGATGAGGTTTTTGCTCTTGTGGCAAGAATAGAAGCTGTCAGGTTATTTTTAGCCTTTGCCTCATTTATGGGGTTCATAGTATACAAAATAGATGTCAAAAGTGCATTTTTGTATAGCACTATAGATGAAGAGGGGTATGTTTCTCAACCTCCTGGTTTTGTTGATCCTGATCATCCTAAGAAGGTTTATAAGGTTGTCAAAGCTTTATATGGACTTCATCAAGCCCCTAGAGCTTGGTATGCTACTCTATCCAAAATCCACATTCATAATGAAAGCACAATATGCATTGTGAAGAATATGGTGTATCACTCCAAGACAAAGCACATAGAGATCAGACACCACTTTATACGAGATTCTTATGAAAAGAAGCTCATTAGGGTGGAGAAAATTTACATAGACTTCAATGTAGCTAACCTATTGACCAAAGGTTTTGATGGACCAAGGTTTCATTTCTTAGTGGTTAATATTGGTATGATAAATCCATAGCTACATTTAAGGGGAGGATTAAATGTATAGTTTGTAAATTTAGTCATACTAGATAGTAGACTATATTATGATAGGGTATATTAATTCTAGTAGTAATAGACCTAGTAGTAATAAGTGTTTTCAAGTCATTTTGTAGTATATTTTGTGTGCGGCTTAACATTTGCAGGTTATACTTGGATTGCATTGGAGCATGGATTAAAGTTGAACTGAAGTTGTGCAAAAGTTAATTCTGGTATTGTCTGTTTTAATTCTGGTAGTTTACTAGTTAATCCTGGTAAGCTTATTGTTAGTTCTGACAATAAATTGTTAATACTGGTTGACCAGATTTAAGTCTGGTAGGCCAATATTAATCCTGGTAAGCTTATTGTTAGTTCTGACAATAAAATTGTTAATACTGGTTGACCAGATTTAAGTCTGGTAGGCCAATATTAATCCTGGTAACTAGTCGTTAGTACTGTTTGGTCTCACAACTTTGACTTTTCACTAAATATGACCGTTATAGCAAATTACAAGGATATTTAAGCGGATAATGATACAAATTGGATATTTACTGTTTTATCTCACCTAAAATAGTTTTCTTCATTAAAAAGAGCCTATTTTCTCGGAGGGACAATTGAAATTCATTATTTTTCGCATATAAAGTCAATTAGCAGCTATAATCAGTACTAATTTACCAAAACGAGTCAAACCCAGTTGATAATCACCAACAATCACAACCTTTCTACTACAATGGCTTTCGTACCTAAGCATAATCAGGTGGGATTTCTTAAGAAACCTGAAGGAAGTGCAGGTTTTGAGCAGATAGTTGATTTTCTTAAAGGCACTCACATCAGGTATGCCTTGGAACATAATCCTACTATCTATGTTTTAATAATCAAACAGTTTTAGCAGACTGTCACTGTCATAACACTTGATAATGGGGAACAAGAATTAAAAGCAACAATTGATACCCATGAATACACAATTTCTGAATCATCTGTTAGAAATAAACTTAAACTCGCAGATGAAAATGGTATCACTGAGTTCACTAATGCTGAAATTTTTGAGGGGATGGCTAATTTGGGGTATCCAATAGATAATACTTTTACATTTTGGAAAAAGCATTTTACCCCTAATTGGAAATTTATGGTCCACCACATTTTACATTGTATAAGTTCTAAAAGTGGGGGATGGGATCAGTTCGGTAGCAAACTTGCTACTGCGCTAATCTGTCTATCTACTGGAAGAACTTATAATTTTTCTAAAATGATTTTTGAAGCAATGGTGGCCAATGTAACAAGTCAGAAAAAGTTTCTAATGTATCCCAGATTTTTATCAATGGTTTTGGAAGCTAAACCTGTTAACACAAATCTTTATTTAGCTTATCAATTGACTAAAAAGATTTTTGGGAACATGAACAGAGGGTTTGCTGGGGTGAATAGACCATTGTTAGCTAACATGATTGCAGGACATGATGAAAACCAAGGTGAACCACAAGAAGGGCCTGTTGAATCACAACCCCCACCAAATGCATCGGTACCCTCTACCTCTCAACCTACAACTGAACCCCACCCTGATCAAGAATTAGAAACTGAGACTGAACTTCATGGCTCATCATCTGATTTTGTTCACACTCCTCCTACCCAAGTTGAGACATCTTCACCTGAACTTAAATCCATATCACCTGAACCTATGGAACACACCTATGACCAACCACAACCTTCACCTGTACAACAACCAGCTTCTCCTGAACCACAACCAACATCACCTCCTAAGTCCCCACCACTTCAAGGTCCTACTTCAACTTATGCTGAGGCTACAAGAATCAATGTAGCTGATTTGCTGCACCTAGTACCTCAATTAGTTACTAGGATTGATAATTTGGAGAAAGAACTAAAGGAGCATAAATAGACCATAGCTGTTGTTATAGTGAAATTGGTAAAGAATGTCAAAAAGCTGGAAACAAGGGTTAAGTATAGGAATCTACCAAATAGGAAGATGGTTCTAAGTGACTTAGAGAGTGAAGATGCTGCTAATTCTTCCAAATAGGGGAGGAATTTAGGGGGAGAAGATGTATTTGAAACTCTTAAGGGCAAAGATTCAGGGGAGGCAGACTTTAGTCCAAGTAGTTTGCAGGCTACTGAGACGTTAGTGCAGGTGGCTTCTCAAAAGACTAAGAATTATACTAGGAGAGTTAAGTCTGGTCTCAAGAAGAAATTGGATGTTGGAGTTAGTTTTGGTGATAGAAAGTTTAAGTCTGATAGTGAGGAGATTAAGTCTGGTTTCACAAATATTAGTTCTGGTGAAGTCAGAGTCAGCCAAAGAAAAGGAAAGGAATTACTTGAAGAACAACCTCAGCCTAAAAGATCAAAGAAACAGAGTAGAGAAGAGGAAGCCAGCTTAGCAAAGATTGCAAGAATCCAAGCTCAAGAGGCAGCTGAAATTGAAAGAAAAGCTGAACTTCAAAGATTAGATGCATTGGCTGCTAAAAGTTTGAATGATGAGTTTGAGATGTCTGAACAACAAAGAAAAAGAGCTGCTGAAGTTCAACAACAAGCTCAATATTATACAAAAGAAGATTGGGATTTAATCAGATCAAGGATGGAAGCGAGCACAGAATTGAGAAAAAGTGTTTTTGGTACTGATATTGATGCTGAGGATTATGCCAAGAAAATGGTTGAGTTAGTTGAGAAAAGAAGAAAGGAGATTAGAGAACAAAAGATGAAAGCAAAGAAGAATAAGCCAATGACCCAAGCTGAACAGAGAAACTACATGATGAACTATGTCAGAAGTCAAAGTCATGGTTGGAAAATTCCTCAACTTAAGTAGTTGTCTTTTGAATTTGAGAGAACTATCAGAAGCATAGAAAATTTTATTCCTATGGATTCTGAAAAGGAGAAAGAAAGTTTGAAAAGGTCTGGTGAAACTCTTCAAGGTGCTGAGAAAAAGAAGCAAAAGGTATTGGATGTTGAAGATATTCCTATACCTGAATCTACCAAGATTGTGAATGAAGAAGAGATTGAGGTCAAGCAACCAGTTCTAAAAATGAGTAGGAGAAAGTCAAAGGCTAGAAAAGGGATCGGTTTACATACTTCTACAGAACCTAAACCTGGAGAAGTTGATATTACATCCTCAAATATTGTGAAATGGAAGATTCTTAGACATGGAGGTAAAGGTTATTGTCACCTCATCAGAGCAAATCAAAGGGATTTAGTGTTTGTGAATTTTAGAGCAAAAGACTACTGTTTATGGTCCTGAAGAAGATTTGGAGAGAGCATTTGCTGAAAATCTTAGGATTATGTTTGATCCACCACAAAGTGAAGATACTGTGTGGAGTTTACCTATGCACATTCCTATAGTGAACTAGAGATATTATGATTCATGTAATGTTCACTGTTTAAACTTACATAACACAACAACCATTTATATGTTGGTTGAAAGGTTATATCCCTTGTCAGAAGAAGTGTGCAGAATGATGCTTAAGAAGAAGTTGTTTGCTCAAAATACTAAAGTTAAGAAAAAGCTGGTAAAATCGATTGAGAAGAAAGCTGGGATAAAAGCTTAAGTGTTTGAAAGAATTATCAGCATATCTATGGAAATTGATAAGTTGAAGATCTAGAATGGAGATGAAAAGAACAACACTTGGTGGAGGTGCTTTAGCACTTACACAACAAATGGACCAGCATTAAGAACTGACTTGACCACAGGAGTACGGCTTATGGAAAAGTATTTCTCAAATCCGTTTTATGGTTGACAACTTGCCAATAAGTTGTATGGTTTTTCAACTCACCATATCGGTTTGAGTGAAGAGTTGGCTAGCCCATAAGTTTATGGATTGTAGTAAAGGCTGTGGAAAAACTATAACTAGTCCATGAGATTATGGCTTATGGTAAAGACAAATTGCAAATCCAAATTAGATGTTTGATACTTTACCAAAAAATGGATGGTACATCAACTCACCAAGTTTCATGTACAAAGAGTTGATATGGTAATCAATCCACCAAGGAATTTACCTTTTCTAGGTGCCAAAGGATTAACTAGCCCTGAGCAAACGGCTACAGGTAAAGGCATATCAAATCCATTTATGGTTGTAATGGTTTGCCAAAAACCATATGATATTCAACTCACCAATGTTTCACATACTGAGAGTTAAAATGGTTTTCAGTCAACCATAGACATGCACTTTTCTGGTGGCCAAAGGACTGACTACTCCAGAGTTAATGGCTAACTGGTAAAGAGACATCAAATCTATTAAATTTTAAATGATTCACCTCTCATAGGAGTTAACACACCTGGAAGTGATGAGAATAGTCTGAAACTTTATGGTTTGATGTACATATAGTCAATATAGTTGTTTAAGTGTTGCTAATATGAAGTGTTGCTGATGAGTTATGAAGATTAGTTGCTGCAAAGATCAAATAGAGATGATACAAGTGTACCTGTTTCAAAAAGATGTTGCAAAGAACAAGGAGCTGTAAGTAATTCAAGAAAATCAAATGTGATAGTTCCAAATATTTAAAAGACAAAGTTTACAACAATTTTTAGAAGATCAAAGATGAAGGTACTCAAAGAAACTTGAAGATCACAAGTGAAGTTCAAGTTAGGGGAGGATTGTTAGGTAATATATTGTAAAAGACTTAATACTAGTAGTATAACAGTTAAGTCTGGTAGTATTAGTTAGTTCTGCCAAGTACTATGTTAAGTCTGGCAGTACTAAAGTTAGTAAGTTAAGTCTAGCAGTACTATAGTTAGTACTGGTCGTGTTTAGTTAAGTCTGTTTATGCAACAGAATAGTGATAATAGTTATCTTAGAGACATCTTAGGATATATCTTAGGAAAGGATATGCATTATCTTTTCACACATTTGTAAAGCCTATTAGGGTTTCCTTGGGTGTATAAAAGGAACCCTACGGCATAGGGTTTGAGGTATCCCCAACCTAATAGAAATTAATAGAAATATACGAAGTTAGTTTTACAATTGTTTTTCTTAGTACTTGTGTTAAGATTCCGTATTAGCACCTAGTATTCATAGTCATTGTCTCTCTTATAGTTGATTTGGATTTATTCAAGTTAGCTATTGGCTTGCAAAAGGCTAATCAGATCCAAGACTTTGGACCTACAATGTGTTAGTATAACCATAACCTACGATCTCCTTTTATACACCAAGGAGTCCTTTACAGGATAACTACAAATCTTCTATAATTCTAATAGATAACTGCAAATCTTCTAACTTAATAAGATATACACTGAATAAGTCAATACATATCACTTAACACGTCTTTATCACTTTAGCAGTCTTAATCTTCATGCAACAGTCTTAAGTCCTTCAGCAGTCTTAAGTTAGTACTGGCAGTACTAATTTACTCTAGCAATACTAACTGGTTAGTACTGGCAGTTGTATCTTGAGCAGTACTAATTCTTGGCTTGGCAGTACTAAGTATAAAGACTTTTAATTCCCAACATGTTTGATCTTGAAATCAAGCAACTAGCCGATGAATATGAATTAGGAATTGGAAAGAAGGGCCATATTCTTGATATGATATGGGAAAACTGTATGACTATCCAAGGTAAGGTCAAAGAATGGTGGTACGATTATTAGTTAGAAGAGGACGAAAAACAAGAAAATAGAGATAAGAAATATGATCCACCTATGGTTCACATGGAAACTTTTGAAAGAACCAGATATTCGTTTAATAATGGGAATAGCTTCATTTGTGTTAACAACCAAATAAAATACACCTTGTCTCTAGGATGAGAGAACAGATCACGATTCAGAAAAATGATCCGACAAGAAATGAACCAAGGAGAAGATACCCACGATAAAACATAAATTGGGCTTGAGTCTAACTTAAAGACTTATTAATAAAAAAATGTGTTTGCCGGGAGACAACTCGTCTTTTATCTATAAATTTCATTTCTTCGCACATTAGTTGGTTTGCATGTTTTACTTTGTTCTACAGGTTCCAGCAGTTAGGAGGCAATTTTCGAGACCGTCTTGACCCATAATTGTGTGCTAGCTTTGCTGATTTAGCAGTAATTACGGCGTAACATATAAGGTTACGCCGTAACCTATTCAATTATGACGTAAACCTTCTTATGGTGACGCCGTAAACTTATAAACATAAAATTTTCAAAATACCACATGATTATAACGTAACTACCAGAGTTACGCCGTAACTGATGTGTGCTAAAACACACATCATTTTAATCCCAGAAAATGCTATAAAATGGACTAAAAACCATAAAATATGTGAAATTATATTGTAAATATGTTTGGTATGTGTTTTTATGTCTTGAAGGTAAAAAGGATTGAAAACAAAGAAAAACGGTAATTTTTTAGTGAGTTTCGACAACGTTTTCACGTTTATCAAGATTCAAACAATGTCGTAAAAATTCCCTGAGCACTCCATTGGACAGAGCACGAAATTACGAATCCATCGATACCTTCCTCACTATTTACACCTTTCTTATTTGAACCGGTCAAACCTTATTTGACCTTTTTTTATTAATAACAAATCTGGGCAGTCCAAAATTAAGGTTAAAAGGATATTTGTTGCATAGTAAATAC